>JBBPDE010000017.1:8078841-8092997 GCA_037974605.1 Nannopetersius ansorgii | reverse complement strand
TCAAGGGTCAAACATTTCTTCTGATTTCTTCTGATCCTTAGCAGGATTAAGTGGTTAAAGAAAGCGATTATGCGATTTGGTACAATGAACCATGCTTAATATGATCAAGCATGCGAGCAAGGTAAACAGTGAAGCTTTTGTGCAGCTGTTCACTGAACGAGTGGATGAAGTTTCGTTTTTCAGAGGGCTTCAAGGGCTAAAAAGTTATTTTTGCTTGTAATATATTCAAACCCCCTTGGAAATGTTTAATCAGTCATCATTTGAGCAGATATATGTTGGTTGGAAGGAAGAGTAACTCCTTCTTGAAATAAATGGGCTAATTAAACGTTTTTGATAAGTATCTTGTGTGGCATTTGTTTATTTCGCAGTGTCCCAAGGCCTGCTGTGTGGGTAGCTCTGTGACAAACCGGGTTATTATTGAGCTGCAAAAGCACGCCTTGGTGTCATTATCTTTCTGCTTTTCTGTTTTTTCTTTGATGCCGCAAAGCTGAGATCGTTGCTTTGCCCTCTGTTTTGAATTGCAACCAAAATGGATTAGTCCTCTACATGAGTTAGCCCTGAAGACACAGAGACCTTTCGATTGCTGGTGCAAAGGTGAATGGCACAACAGATGTGGCAGCTGTGACCTTGCTGGTCTTATCTAACCCTTAGATGATCAGACAAGTGGCCCACCATTTAAACTGTCATTGGGTACAAGGGCATCTTCACAGGGGGGCTGGTAGAGCCTGGCGTGAACAGAGGAAGCTTTGCATTTAAATAAATCACTTTATGGGACTTGGTCATGAACTGTCAATGTATCTAAAATAAATCTGACATATCACTTCAACTCTTCTTCACAGCATTAACATATGCCCTTCCAGAGAGCTGTAATGCTGTTATCACTATTAGAAACAGCAGGGAAAAAAGTTTGGGCCAGCAGCTCGTAAGTTTGTTTAAGGATTTCTTTTCTCATTAATATTCAATGTGTAGGAATGAAGCACATCAAACAAAGCGCAGCATGGAGGCTTAAGCAGTGCCTGTCATTTCACTAGAACAACGTTATAGCTCCATTTCTTTTGTACAGTCTCCCTTTGTATATGGAGAGAGATGACACATACCACCCACGTAACCAACTGCGGGCTTTAAACCATTTGAATGACAAGTGACAAGGCGAGTAAAAGCACTTTCATGCTTTCTTACCAGCTAAAAAGGAGAAAACCCCGAGTTGCAGGCAAAGTATTCTTAAAGCGAAGTAAAACTTGCTTACCTGTGGAGCACCACAACAACCCCTGCTTGCCGTATTCTTCATCTCTGCTTCTCATTTATTGTAGTACACCGTCCTACTTAATATACAGCTGTGTGCAAAAGTTTCAAGATTCAATTCAAGATTTTTATTTGCCATTTGTGCATGAGATCAGAAGTCCATGCACATTGGAATTCTTGTGCAAAGCTCGCCGAGTCAGGTTACATTTTTGATAGGTAGAAAAGATAGGAAAAATAAAACAGAGAATAAAGCAGTCTACTAGTAGTATATAAAATATAAAAATATATAAAGATAGAAGTATCACTATACAAGAGGGTTTCTTTTTTATTTATTTATTTTTTAAATACAAGTTTCAGCACCTGAAATGACATCTTTATATATATGTATATGTGTATGTATGTGTGTGTGTATATATATGACTATGTATAAACACACACAGACAGACACACCCGTACACACCCACACACACTCATACACACATATATACATGTATATATATACACATGCATACCAATGGGGTTCTGGGAGGTGAGGGTTCAAACTTGTTCATACAGCTGTAAAGTCAGTGCTGTAACATAACTCAGAAATGGTAACTTTACAGTAGAGGGAAGAAAAACGTTTCTAAAAGAGAAATAGTTAGTGTAATGAAAGGAAGCTTTGGAACATACATGTTGATTAATTCATCATGAAATGTCCACACAATGCAAAGAGCAGCAGATGTTTTCAAATGATGTAAAAAAAAACCAGAGAAGAACACAAGTGTATATAATGACATCGGGAGGCTTAATTATCACATTGATACATGTGCACTTCTGTCACTCAGACTAATTGGCATATTGAGATAAAGCTTGTTCGGGTTTATTTATTTAATCTCCAGAAAAAGCAATGCTGGGCAAACATGAGCACGCAACATTCAGCATTCAGAGTCTCCCCACCTCTCTTTTGTTGTGGTAATAGCTGTGTAGAAGGGAAAACTGCATATTTGTTTCACTGGTCCCTCCGTTGGGGAACAAATGGATTTCAACTGCATTAAAGTCAGCATAATTTCTCTTCATTGCTGGTGACAAGAAACGAGGAGTGGAGAAAGAAGGTAATTAAAATGCATGCAAACTTGGGGACTTTAACGCTTTGAAAGCGAAATTACAGTTCGGAAGGCCTGATGACGGAGCAAAGGAGTGTGCAATGAAGGACTGTTTCCGCCGCCACTCCTCTGTTACTTTTTTCCAGTGCTGATAGAAAGGCAGGATGACTGCGGGCCCCTATATAATCTCACCGCCGCCCAAAATGAGATTCTTTTGATTCAGACAATCGGGCTTTCTGATTAAAATTGAAAGATACCTCTGTCAGAGAGAAATGTAATAAAATTAAATTAGGCCTCGTGCAAGGTGTTATCTGGTGAAGTGTCACTTTTCATTGTTGCCAGTCTGAGTGGGTCTTCCACTGATTTACAGAACACGAGTACAGGACTGCCTTGCGCGAGTGACGGGCTGCAGGGATATAATTTACTGCAGAGACGGCAGGAACACATCCGAAGTAGTATTTTCTGAAAAGGGCAATGTGGCCCACAAACCTTTTTTAAAGCAACAATTCAAATAAATGGAGAATAGCATGTAAACTACATGAAGTCGAGAGTGAAGGTGAACTGAAAAGGGGCATGTCTGCTATGTAGTGCGGAACTGACAGTATTATTTAAAAAATGACTCTACTTTTATGATTTATTTCATTGTGATTAATACAACACAACAGTGATATGTTACAACTTTTATGGTAACAGCTAAATGGCACAGTAAATTTTAACCACACATTATAGTGGTTACACAAGACAGTTTTAGGATCTATATTTATACCAGGAGCATAACAATACAGTGAATCGCATTGTGTCGTTCGGTGTAAGCCCCTCAATTATCAACCACATGAGCCTGAAGAATATAAGGTGCCTATATTAGTACGGATTATGTTACCATTGGTGGCCTAGTGGTTAGGGGGTTGAGCAAGGTATGGTCCACTGCTCCCCTGGTGCTGTGTTCTTGGCTGCCCGCTGCTTTACTTGGTGAAAGGGTTAAATGCAGAGAGGAATTTGTGATGTTCACACTGTGTGCTATGATAAATGGTCACTTTACACACAAAGTATAATCAGTAATTAAACAATAAAGTTCACAACGAGATCCGAGCCAGAGGATAAGCCCACTCCTCATACTGTATATTAGCTCATGGCCAACATATCTCAAAAGACATTATTATATAAAATGGCACTTTTATAATGTCGAATACTCAATAAACTAAACATGGAAGCATTAACATATTACCATAAAGCCTCTCCTTATTTTAGCCTTTTTGTTATTCCATTCCTTGCTAAAAAATCTGTTTAGTTTTATGTAACAAATAGTAGCAAAATAAGGCCATTATGGAAGCTGCTTGCTCTTTGAGCAGCAATAATACAGCCGCAACCAAATCCTGGCCTTTTGGAGAAACTTAATGCTGTCTTTTTAAAATATTCTCAGACACTGTAAATTTTATTATACCCAACCAACAAATTGCTGACTCTAGCTTCTTGGATATTTCACCCAGGTAAGCACTTAATGTGAGCTTCACTTGTAATATCTGAATTAGTTTTGACTGGATCTGCTGCTCCATGCTTAATTTAAGACAAAAATTATAATCAAAATATCTGAAAAATAGCTTAAATATCTTTTTGGGAGGTATTTTATGATTTCACAGCCAGATTGCTGGGCAACTCACAAACCTACACAATTGCACCTGCAGGTGCGTACATTCCCAGTGATTCGGAGTCAAAGGTCAAAATCCTCCCTGGAAACAGCTGGATAACACACATGCATTCAGTGCGTTCATTGTCTCACTCTAATTATATTTAATCAAGTCTCATGCGCAGCTCTAAATGAGGTAATCTTGAAATCTGTTTTCATTTTTTCTTAATTAAATGAACTTTCAGAGCCTTGCGGTGGGTGTCTGTATCCAGAAGCTGTTATTTCATTAAGTGAAAGAGAACTTGTGTAACACATTATACAACCTACATCACCCCACAAATACCTCTGAGGGCAGACATCAGGCGCTCCGTGTAAAGCCTGCTAACAGGACAACCTGAATCCCATTAACCTAATGGATCACTCTAATAATAAAGCATTACCTCCTTGTAGACCAGATTAGCAACGATTGTGCATTTGCAAGGATTTGCCCAACTGCCTGTCCAAGGTAGTGCCACGCGCAGCAAAACTCTTTAAGCGACTTTATTTCCCATCCCACCATTGTGTGGCTGGAGAAAACATTAAGCATGTCATTAAAGATTAAAAGGAAATGATGTGCTCCTAAGAGCTTGTTTACACTGATGCCACAGAGCCTTCCAGACACAAACCATGTGGGAAGTGGATGTCTTGCGGTCAGTGGCACAGATTTGCTGCATGTTTACTGTTGCACTGTGGCCTCTCCAGGTTCTAATTGGTCCATAAGTTACACCTTATTGCAATAACAACGGGGAAGCAATGACCTAGCCTCAGTGCTCCACCGTGCGAAATAACCCTCTGCTAACCATACCTGGGCTCAGAAACGAGCTGCAAGCTTTTGCCCCTGGAGACGTGGAATGTCAAGAGTCCGCTGGGCGACTACTTTGCCAGCTATCTGCAGGCCCCAGGTACACTTTCCTGCATGGGGTGACATGTATTTTACGGCAGCATTTCATTTATAAGATATAAGGCACCATAGCTGTGGGCTTTATGTGTGTGCAGGGAGTCTATTACAGCCTCTGAATATCTCATGAAGGGTTAGCTGGACTGTTTATGAAGGTAGGAGTATTACATATCTCACAGGCTGTGCAACATCAGAGATAGCCTTCGCTTTATCTTATCTGCAGCATGTTCCAATGACATTTTAAAAGGGTTTCATGTTATCATTGCCACTCGTGTGCTACGTTAACCTGAAGAAAGACGCTGATTTATTGATGGGCTCAGTTGCATTCTGTATAGTAAATGCTAATAAGTGTGGTTGTATATGTGCAATATCTGTCCTTTTAATTTATCTATGTAAGCTTTCCCATATAGTGCAGGGATGACATGTGAAGCAGCTGAACCTTACATGGCATTGGTCATTCATTCCAGATGCATCTGGATTCCATAATTATCATTCTATAGGATGTGTATTACTGTAGGCTGACGGTGCTCCATGTGGGCGGATGAGGCCCTGCACCATTGGTGACACACTACACTGCGAGTTATATGGGCCAGTGGTTGATGTAAGTATGCTTATGATGGAAAAAGGCAGCTTCGAAACGCCAACACCATGCTGCTACCTAGGCCGTCGCCCTTAGCTCTGGCTGGAGAATAAACAGGCAGACATATGTGTTCCTTGGCGGGGATGCGGAAAGGTTGATGCACGCCAGTTTCTGCCTCAGCGGGAGAAACTTCTCAGGTGCTGCCCACAAAAAGGAGGCCGCTGCAGGAAATGCAGTGCCACTGACAGCCAATGGGAGAGTAATCAGGAATCACCGAGAGCCACAATCAGCTCGGATATGTGCTGCAGTCTGCGGGGGGTGGGGGGGTTTAGTGCCACTAGCAGTGCAGGCATATGTCTCCTTCCATCAAGGCCAGACACAATTATATTTGTTTCAAGAGTGAAAAAATAGACATTTGAAACAGCATATTTAAAACTGTATTGTCAGTGCAGGCCTTGGCTTCTTCGACACATCTTTCTTATTTGTTGCCTTCTCTGGAAGCCACTGTCACTGATTAAAACTAGACATCTGTGTAGCCCATCAGAGTAAAGTGGGCTCGGCTTGCACTCAGGCTCAATTTACTGGGTGTATTATTCTAATTTTGCATAATTAAATACAATACAAGCAGCAACACACCAATCATCTTCCAGGAAGGCATTTAGTTCATTTAATAACATGGATTATTACATTATTATCTATTATATTATATTTAGTTGGAGGCTTATATATAGTCATTGGTGCAGCAAAAACTGATACCTTTGAAAAAAAAAAGTATTCAAATATACTTAAATGCAACAGTTATTTCAAACTGTTTTAATAGTCTGTTCAACCAGTAGTATAACTACTGACTTAACCCAATAGTGCACTGAACCCAACATGTAAATTCAGGCAAATTTCAGCCAGTCAGACAAAAAGACACCTTGATGCCTATTTATCTTTCTCTTATATCCAACACAGTACAACAATATACAAAAATATACATGTTATCAAAAACACAAGAGAGGTTTTTAGGAATCTGTGTAAGGAAACATAAAATTGCGATGTAATAATTGCAATTTAAATAGTCTAAGGTATCCATTTAGGTTGAGAGCATCAACTTGAGAGCCAGTACAGTAGAACAGTGGTGAATTAAAAAAAAAAAACATTTTTTAACAAGTAAAATGATCTTTATATTTTTATTTAATAAAAATAATGACAGTAAGTTACTACAATTTACAGACAGATTTAGTCTGAAAGTGTACAATATTATTAGTGTAAAACAAGGATTCTTGAAAGTTACTTATTGTCACAATTGAATACAACTGTGGCAGTAAGTAACTTCTGAGAATGAATCCTTGTTTTACACTAATAATATTGCATAATTTCAGCCTAAATCTGTCTGTAAATATCAAAGCAATGGCCTAGAGTGTAGTCCTCCATGTAGATGCTATTATATGAGCAAATATATTAAGTTTCATTCTGTGAGGTACTATTCTCCTTCATCCCTCTCTGTATTGTTTTAACGTTATTGACCTGTTTGTTACTTGATCGACAAAGATCCAGCTCAGTGTGTGACCGCCTGTCAGCCCACCCCCCTCTGGGGAAGATAAATTCCCGTCAAGCCAATCTACACTCTTCCTTTTCACTTCTTCTCTGTGTGTGTTCCGCGCCCACATTTAATGTGACAACTAGCTCCCAAGGGCTCATTGATTTTATTGACCTTTAAGGGGCACAAAGTACATATTTATATTTCAAGAAGTCAGCGTCTACTCGGATGTCATCATTAAAGGCTGGCTGATGAGGAAAGCCTGTCTCCTCTGGCAAATGATGGCCTCTATGAATCTCTCGTATGGATGACCACCATACAAACAGTTAGAGCTGATTTGACAGTAAATGCCCAGCAAAAAAGCTTCTATGTCACACCCAAATGTTTCTATGACATAACAGTGTGCTTTCTGGCCAAAATGAAAACTGTAATCATTGCTTTCGCGTAAAGCAGCCAAAACAGTCTCTAGAATGTGATTCTTAATTCAAAGACTAGAGGTACCCCTTTTGGATTATGTGTCTTGAAGTTGGGAGGTGGAACAGAAGGAGTCCAGATAGCTAAAGTTACTGCCAGCAGAATCACACCTGCCTTTATTAGCCTTTTTACAATTGGCTTTCCTAGCAGTCAGGATGTGTTCGTCACAGTGATATGATTTCTAATAGTTGTATGCCACAGTGAACTTTATAGAAGTATATTGTAGCGCCATACAAAAAAAGGGTTGATGAAGGTGGTGAAGTCCTGGGGGGCGTTCAGAGAGGTGTAGGGTTGGTGGTTGGGTGAGGCATCCAGGTCAGGAGCTGGGAGCGTCCTCGGGACTTTTGATTGGGGAAATAGTGGAGATGTCAGATACAGTTTCAACTTACGGTCTGCTTCTCTCTCTAGCCTATTCTGGCACCCCCTTACATAGAGTGCCCAATTCTTTTTCATGGTAACCACTGAGTGTCTCGTTGGGCTGCAGCCCCTCTTGTTAGGCTTCAAAACAGTGGTGCTGAAGTTGCGTGCTGCCACCGAGGTCTTGGCAGTCATGGCCTCCGTCTGCTTCAGCACCTTTGACAGCACAGTCTGAGGAGTGCTTGCTTGAGGCTGCCACTGGGGCTTTGGGCCGATGTCATAATATAAAAATTGAACCTTGAACCTCCACTGAATGTTTATATTCTTACATGAATTTGTTTGTTTATCTATCCTACTTTGTTTATTTATCTAAATGATAAGCATTTGAATGGTTGACTCAAGAAAGGGAATTCCTGGACACAAAATTTGTGAAAATTTTTCTTTGACAATCAGTGTTCCAAAAATGGTCTGCAAAATTGATCCTCACACTTCAGTTCCTTACTCTTACTACATAATTGTCAGCAGTTAGCAAATAAATTATAGCAGTTTCTGAATATTAAGAGCATATATAACTAATTAATCAGCTTAGGGTACTAGAGGCAAATTTTTCATGTTCTCAAAGAGGGAAGAAAGCAAACAATTTTTTCATGTTTTAAACCTCCTTTTCTTAGCTACAATAAGTTAATACCTGCTGTTTTGTGGCCATGACAGTGTTTTTATTTCAAATTCTGTACGTCTGTCTCCAGTGGTTTTGCTGCATGCTCCTTGATGTTTGTTCTGTGACAATATAAATTCTCCTGCCACCTCTCGTTGAGCAGATTATCCACCTCAATACCTGCCCATCTGCTAGTCCTCACAGGTAGCTGTAGGCCTGCCAGTGGAAAGTGGGACGTTGGTATCAGCTCCCACTTGTACAGCAATGAGTTAAGCTGCTATAAAATGATTCAAAGCTTTTTAGTTTTATAAGCCTGGGCAGATCTGAGGTTGACTACATGGAGTGATCCACCATAAGGTGCAGCAGAAGATTGGAAAATCTCACCATCTTTTAAATTGAGCATCTTTCAGATGCCCAAGGCTTTGGTAAGATTCCAGAACAGTCTTAAAGTATACTCCGGCGTATTTCAACGTTATCTCTATCGGCTGCATCTGTACTATGCTGCTGATTACCACAGACAGGAATTATCTTTTAGTTAAGAAGTTAAGTTAAGAACACCAAACCTGTGGGCTGGAATAAAGGAGCCAATGATCTGGTGCAGGGAAACATGTATCAGACATACACAGCCAGTTCAGGTTGGACATTCAGACTTTTTGGACATACCATTGTGCAGTACTTTGAGGCAAGCCATTTGTTTCAGTGATAAATGGCTGGCATTTTATTTTACTAATGCAACAAGTTGTTTAAACATTGCAACCATCTGTGGAAAAAGAGAGGGGCAAATGTAATTCATCTGGCGTTTAAAGGCCTGATTTACAGTATTAATATCTTTGTCTGCTTTTTCATTGCAATTGTAAATCCACCGCTTTACTCAAAGAGTTGAGTGCCATGGGCTGTGGCTCTGGTTGAGTAATGTGTTGAGCACTTTCTTTTAAGAGTTCATGACACTACTTGGCTGTACATCCAGTGCATAGAGAGAGTGAGAAGAAAACTCTGCCCACACATCAGAAGCATGCTGGACTCCAAATCTGGCTTCTCTGTGATGTCCCAAAGCTATAGTGCTGACAACTGCACGCTGACCCAGAAAAAGGACAGGGTTAGAAGCCAACTGCAGCTTTGCTTCAAAATCTCCAACAGTCAAGGGACCAATTTTGACAAGAATAATTCCATTGTCCCCTCTGCTTCCCTGTGCTGCTCTTTTAAAGAACACGCCGCTGCAACTAATAGAAAAAAAAGCCCTATCACAGACAGTATTTCATGAGGAAGCCTACTCAGTCTTTCTCCTGAATGATAAATCGCCACTGCAGACCTCTGCCTTGCACTGTGAACTTCTTTTTGGCTGGAATTCCAACAGAAGATTCATCATGCATGGTATGAACCTAAGCTACATAGATTTCTAATTTACCCACTGCTGCTGCTAGTTTTCTCACAGCGAACAGCAAATCCTCCTGAGTATGAACAAATTCTATGTCTGATTGAGCTGTTGTTGCAGCAGTCAGTATTATGAAAGATGTGGTTGTATATTTGAAAGGATAATCATAAAAATGAGTCCATGGCAAAATATGTGCTTTGCCCTAAAAAGTAAGTGCTTATGAAAGGCAGGAGGGGTTTGTCTAAGTGACTTAGTGACAAAAAGAAAGACACGCCTAGGCCAAACAACTAAATTTACACAGCCTTACTGCCATGGGAACCCTCCACTCTTTTACTGACCTACATAGGCTGCTCTGCACTGGCCTGTACCGTATTTATTTATTTATTTATTTATTTATTTATTTATTTACTTACTTATTTATTTATGTGTTAATTCATTCATGCATTCATTCATTTAGCTTGTTTGAAGGTTAAATTAATTGCATCTGTTTTCTGTTCGAATATGACATTAAGTCTATGGTTATTAAATCTATGCATATACAAATAAAACATGCATGTTATTCTATAATTTAAAAGTTATACAACCTTACTTCTATGATTCATACTAATATGATGTGTATATGGGGCTAACAGCTATAAAATTAAATCCACCTACGTAATATTGTGTAATTTCTCTTTGCGCCATCTGACCCATCTAAAGCATGGATGACACAAGCCCTCTAAGGTGTTCTGTTTCATCTTGCTCCAAGACGTTATCAGCAGATTCTTTAAGTCCTGTAAGCTATGTGGTGAGGTCTCCATGGATCAGACTAGTTTGTTCAGCACATCCCACAGATGCTCAATCGCATTGATATCTGAGGAATTAGGTTGCCACGTCAACACCTTGATCTCTTTGTCATGCTCCTCAAACCATTTTCAAGCAGTGTGACAGGGTGCATTATCCTGCTGAAAGAGGTCAGTGCCATTAGGGAGTATCTTTGTCATGAAGTGGTGTACTTATGGAGCTTTTCATCTACCTCAATGAACCACGCTGTACTGCAAACAAATGTTTTTCCATTAAAAATAAAGTGACCCATACCTGAGCTGAACACCTTCAGCTTAATGGCGGGGCTAAAAGTGAGCCGACTGTGTCCCTGCTTTCTGATTGGTCGAAATGTTGTCATCACAGCATGGAAAGAGGCCATTTTTTCCTGTCTGTAAAAAACAACAATGGAGATACAAACAACTGGGAAGTCGGCGAAATACCAGCACTACTGTCTGTTTGGGCTGAAGATACATTTAAGTGGGAGTTTTCCATGACGCTAGCAAATTTATCTTTGACGCTATGAGAAATGTGAAGGTGTACCAAACCATTACTAACAAGTTAGTTGGTTTAGGTTTTCACAGCAAGGCAAAAAAAATGCAGAGAAAAACTGACAGAAAATCTCTCGGCTGGTTCGGCCCCATGGGCGCAGTTTTGGACGACTGATCATAAACTGTGGGGAGAGAATTGTGTTGCTGACATGTAAGAAACACTTGTTATTGGCGTGAGATAGTTCTTCCTAGAATCACTTTTTGGTAGGTAGCAACCACTCTTTTATTCAGATCCTTGAAATGAGATATCCCACCCTGTAACAAGATAATCAATATTATTCCATTTGTCTTTTATTGATTTAATGTTGTGGTTGATTGTTTATATAGCATGAGGGATATGCCTTACATAATTGCTCTTAGAATAGAAAGGCAAAACAAAAATAAACACCACTAAAATGATATAAGCAGTAAATGTAAGAATATACTGTAGTGCAGATATCCTCTAAGATCATTCTGTACAATAGTATTCATACCACGCTTAGGATTTAAGCAGAAGCAATGTGAGGTCTTTCTTCAAAGCCCCTTAGTCCTTTACTGGATGACCCCAGCAGCTGTGTCTCCAGCACATAAATGTCAGTCTGCGGAGGTGAATCTCAGCCTGGAGCTAGAAACTAGCACAGCTTCTAAGACTTGATTGACTGCCAGGGAAGGCAAGAGAAGCTCGAAAATGACCCATTACTGATAGTTCTCAGAGACACACTGACACTAGGCTTGAGTGGAGATATAATTGTGATTGGAGATGCTCTGGTGGAGTGAGAGAAAAGAGGTGATATCAGAAGAATGGAGCTTGACTAAATGAGAAAGATGAAGATAGTCGTTGGTGAGTTTCAATATGAGCTGCCTGCATTTCCAGTTTTTGGATTTGGTGTTGCTCCTGACTCGGGGGAATGAATGTGGTTATGTGTTGAGGGCTGAAACGCCAAGGTTATTGCGGTCTCAATAAAAAAGCATGCAGAAATTTAAAGCTGTATAGTTACTATGCCCCTCTCTCCCTGGGGTTTCTCCCAGTCATTACCTGTCTTTTGTGGAAGCCGAAAGTCGGGAGGGTCTTATGCAATTCATACACACTGCTTCTTTTTGTTTTGGAACTGTTTATAAATGATTGCGATTACAGGTTTAGGGGCTTTAAGGGCATGCCAGGCATCAAAAATGTTCTGTTTGAAAACTCACTCTCCAAATACTCCAGGCTGAGCTGGAATACAAATATTTCATTAGGCCAGGTTCCTTACATTTCAGAATACAGCATTTTGAATGGAGCTTCTCCACTGAAAGGATAGTAGACTTAGTCATAGAAGACTTAACCTCAAACCTGAAAATGTGTTGAACTGCAGTTCATACAGTGTATGTAAAAATCTTTAGCAGCATTAAAGAGTAGTAGCTGCAATATATTGGAGTTAATTGGACATTTAGATCCACAGTGGTGATCATATTTCAAAGAACAACAGGCTCTACAGTCTTGAAAAGCTGTAAAAACAGCTGCCAAATATGTCACCCATTGTAGCAACAGTGTTGGAGCTTTGTGCAGTAAGGCTGATCATGAATTCTGATTTAAATGACGGAGGGAGCGCAGGTGGTTGGTTCCCTCGTGCTCATAATGAACTGTGCAGTTCAAATAAACCGAAACACAACAGAGACTGTGAGGCAGACTAAACATTGTGCATAATTACGATTAAATTGGAAAAAGGAAAGCTGAGTTCTATTTTTCATTCTTTTTTCCTCTTTCCTCTGAGATGTTTACCTTTCTTTCTTTCAGCCGGTGTCTCCATGCAGGGACATATCGACTAGCTGTCTGATGTGAATTCTGTAAGATTGGGTTTTGGTGTGGAGTCTCTGCCACATTACAGGACACACACTTCCAGAGATTGACAGAACACTGAGCAATGCATAAGTAAAAGGAAAATTTGTTACCTCAGTCCACCTTTCTGCCCAAATGAAAAGCTGTGACTCCAAACCTGCCTCTGACTGTATGACTACCCATAGGTCAAAGGTAGCAATAACAAAGAAATGGCTTTCTTTTCTGAAACAATGTGTTGAATACATAGAGCCATATCGTGGGTGAAGTTCTTTTGCAATTGCATAAGCTCTCTTTTTCAATGAACACCATGCACAAATCAAGGCAATGCAGTAAGAACTGCCAACCTGCCTCTGCCCCAGCAGAAAGGAAGCTAATAACTGAAGCCTATTCAGAGGCAATCAGGATGAACATTGCCGACTAAATTAGAATGGACTTTTATATGTACTATTTGTGATCCATCACAGCAGAGTCCTGCACAGGTCCGCTTTTGGAGTCTTGCACTTGCACCTGCACCTGCACAGTACAGCACCACACCCGTCCGTTCACTCGTGATTATATCAAAATTAAATCCGCACCCACCTGGGATATATTACATACAAATTAAAAGCATTCAATTGAAGCGCTTTTTTTCTACCTCTCAACGTCACGAGCACTAGGACAACATGAAAATTGAATAGGCAACGCTAGGTGGCAGCGCCAAGCCTAAACTGGCAAATTTACTCTATATTTTTTTTCTCTTGAACATTTTGCATTAATCACTGGTATTGGTGAACATTTCACTCTATCAGAGCCATAACACAGTAGCAACGGAAAAATGAAAAAAGGTCAGTTTAACACAATATCAAATTAGATAGACCTAAGCTTTCCATACGTTGTCTGCCGCAATGTAATCTATCTAAGGTTACTGTGCAGGAACAGTATATCATGCCACAGTGCCAGGTTTGAGCTTCGTCCTGCGTTCTTGGACCACAAATCCAGCGGAAGAAAAATCTGTCTCACTGGAGTGCACTGAACACACTGTGACAATCACAATTTGTACATAATAGTCTAATACAAAGATATTTCCTCTTATATGTTTTTTTTTGCAGGCTACAATACTGTTTTGATACCCACCCGAATGTAATTAATTACCTGCTGTAAATTTCCAGAACATTAAAATCC
>JBBPDE010000017.1:8053217-8075705 GCA_037974605.1 Nannopetersius ansorgii | reverse complement strand
GACACTTTATTAGGAACACTAGCACAGACTGGACACTTTATTAGGAACATCAGCTCAGACTGGACACTTTATTAGGAACACTAGCAGTAGTTTTGCTGTCAATTACATTTCTTGATTACATAAACAAACACATAAAAACCACTCAATATTCTTCAAAGTCCTGTCTTCTCTGTTTTTTATGTTGTAATGGCAGATGTCCATTCACTACTCTGTAGAAAGTATTTACTGAATCCTCTCTGTGAGAAGAAGACAGAGGACATAAATACATTATATGGTCATAATGGAGGGGCTTTTATACCCTTCATCCGCATTTATTTGTGGAACCTCTCTGCTTCTCTTTCATGGTGTTATTTAGAGTGTTTTATGCCTCACTTGTTTGGAGCCTTTTAGAAGGTATGCTCTCCTCTCCCCCTCGTTTCTGCAGAGCTTACAATGTTGTACTTGTCCTGTTCCTCTATGTTCTCCCAGGATTTCGCCTCCTTAATTGGGAAGTGGAGTTAATTACTCTCTAGCTCAGCGTTGGCACGGTAACTGCTGCCTGTCTGGATATGTGTAAGATCTGCTGCACCATCTCCAGCACTCGTCAAGACACAAAGCAACAAAAATATTCTGGTTAAAAATATATACTTCAGAGTTTTAACAAAGAGATCCTTGCTTCTTGGCTTGGTCGCATAGTCTTAGGGAACAGAAAAAAGAGCCTTTTTATTGTGTGGATCATCTTTTGCACTTGCACATCGTATTTACCAAAATGGTTCCATTCACTGAAGTCAAGCTGAGTCATTGTAATTTATATAGCATATTGTCACACCAAAATAGTTAGGATAGGATCACTCCAAAGAAGCAATTTTTGTACCTTTGGTATTTTTTTGTATTTTTTGTGCTTTTGAAAAGCGTCTGGACTGGAAGAAGTAGACTCTATTGTTTATGGGACATTTTTATGCATTGGTATTTTTTTCTTCAACTCATGAAAACAAAGCATGAGTCTGCACTGTGATCTAGATTTTGTGATGAATGCATTCCTTCTAAAGACTGTTGCATGGCATGGAATGACTAGACAGTTTTACCTTTGACTGTTCTCATCTGTCTTTTAGACTGGAAGAAATATAACGCTGTGTCCAGCAACGACTGCATCAGCAAACACATTTCAGCTCATAGTTTAACCAAAACCTGGCCCTGGCACCAGGCAGAAGACACACCTTCAGGCAGGATTGTCCCTAATTACTGTAATTACTTCAAACTGTGAGTGGCGAATATATTTCAAAGCAGCAAAGGCAGATGTCTTGGGACCACAGAGAATTTCTGGGTCCTATTGTTATGCCACACCATTCTAGCAAATTAACTTGGTTCAAGCCAAATCATCATGAAACGAACTGTCTGTGGATCAGGCAGCCTACATTTCTTTATTATCCAAATTATTTGGCATGGCTGTCCAGCCCACATTTATATGAGTGAGTTTCTGTAAATTATGGGAAAGTAACACAAGCAGAAACACAAAAATACAAACTCAAAGAGAAGTACAAAAGTAACTAATCATCAAACTAAAAGTTTCCTCATCAGGAAACCAACCTAAAGCACCCTGTGGTGATTATTTATGTGAACATTGAACATCTACATACAAGTGATGTTAGAATTAACATTTTGAAGGACATTACATTACAAACTCCAGTCGCTGGATTATCAAAAGTACAAATTTTGTTACAGCTATTCACATTTGCAGGCCACATTTTGGCCACAATTATTTGTTGGTTAATTAACATTAACAATTGATTATCAAAATAAGTGAAATAGTAGCTCACACACCTCCACACATGTTGACAATATGAGAAAAATCCCTTGTTCTGTGGAGGTTAGCATAAACGAGAATTCTGTTAACTCCCTTATCAGATTATGTCACCATTGTAAACACTACAAATAATAATTCCATAAAATGTAATGGGCACATCAATATACTATTTAAGTTTACAATGTAATACTCTTGTTGACTGCAAGTGTTATCAATAACAGAGGAGATCACCCTCAAATACCAGTAGATCCTGTACCAAAGGAAATCTGGAGTAGGTACCAAAACCGATAAAACTCATTCATTGTTACTGGACCAGTGGCCAGGGGTTTTATTGATTTGTGCAGTGGAAATAGGCCCTTAAGGACTTAACATATCCAGCACCTAACAGCAAAGGAGCCAAAGTTTGTTAGGAGGGGTTCTTCCCTTTTTTGGTCTCAGTAGCAGCATTATGCACAGTTTGAATTTAAATCCATTACATTATAGTTTGATCACAGGTAACTAGTTACTACCCATCCTTACACTTATTTAAGCTTTATTGTCACATGTGCAGCACAACACAGTGCTAGTTTGTTGAGTTGCATTTTAGAGTGACATGTTCTTTATTACAATACAGATACATGTTGAGTATTTTCTCTTTATAGTGGTTTTCTGTCATAGAGAAAATAGACTCTGTTGTGTGCAAGCATTCTGTTATTGAAAAGATATCAAATATTTACAGTGCAATAGTTTCAAATTATAAGACAGCGATGTTGTGCACAGTTATTGTTCAGTATATGCAGTTCTCTCAACAAAACCCAATATAAGAGCATGATTAATTGAGATCATTTGTCTAGTGCAGTAAAATCCTGTTGACCTGAAAACTTTGGCAGATCATGCTCCGTGTTTCAGGGCTGTCATGGTAATGTGTGAACATCCAGCAGCATAGTTTGCAGAGGATCAGAATACAGTTTTTGTACTTTTCAGAAATGTACGTTTGCCTCTCAAATATCAACAGCGGTCCTCTGCACCAGCCATGTTTTTGCCCAAGCATTATGATTGAGCACAGGTGTTAATAATTACTAACATCAATAGAGGCCATGGCTCCAAGTAATATCCCCCCATTGGAGAGGATGTAATCACTGTGTATTGTTGAGGGAGGGATTCGGCGTCGAGGGAGGAGCAATAAAGCTGGCAGCGCAATTTCATATGTAGTAATATATTCCATGTCATACTGGTGGGAGTGACAAGCAGAGACAAGGAGGATGATGGTTATCATGCAGTTGGATCATTGCATGTGGTGATAGAAAATGACAAATGGGAAGTCTGTGCAACAAAGAGGGTGTCTATCAAACATGCTGGAGCGTAGCAGGAGGTGTTCTATACGAATCAGAGGTTTCAACTGTCTTCTGTAGAATATTAAGCTGATATTTGGGGTTCACTTGGTTCTCACGGTAATATATACTAATCACCCAGATTAACATATTTAGATACCTTTATATACTTTGCTGTTTGTCAGGTAAGAAACAGTTGTGGAATTCTTAAGCACTGATGTACGTCGCTCTGGATAAGAGCGTCAGCTAAATGCCGTAAATGTAAATGTTATATTGGTTAATAGAAATGTATTCTTTACAATTATATCTTATTGTCTGTGCCTAATATAATGCCCCTCACAGGTAAGGGCTAACCCCTATATCAGCAGGGAAATAACATCATCCAGTATTGCCCACATTTTAGACCCAATTCAATTTCATCAATGAAGCACTACGATTTAGTGATATTTTATGCCTTAACAAAAACAAACATCACATGTGAATCAAAAAACACTAAAAAGTCACATTTTTCTTGTTTGGCTGAAAGCAAAGTATATATAAACACTACAAGCCAAAAGTAAGCACACACCTTCTCTTTCAATGTTTTTAATTTGTTTTTATTATTTTCGACGATTAATATTAAAAACAAACAAAATGATGAAGGAACACATGGAATAATGCATTAAACAAAAAAAGAGTTAAACAAACCAGAATATGTTCTGTAATAAGGTAATGATGGACTGGTGTTTTTTTTTTTTACTTAGTTAAGTGGTTCTTGCCATAATGTGCAGTAGAACTGTAGTGGAATAGGATTAATAACTGTGTACCAACCCGACCATCACAACTGATGGTCCCAAACACATTAAGAAAGCAAGAAATTCTACTAATGAATTCTTGACGAAAAACACCTGTTAATTAAATACCATTCCTGGTCCTCATTAAAAGGTGATGTTTTATATATAGTTTTGGCGCATTAAAACACAGTAATGTTGTTACTGGAGCTCAGTGACAGCAGTGAAAGTGAACCCTAATGGGTTCATGCTCTTACTTTAGTCGTTAAAAAGTCTAGTCGTGCAAAAATCTGTATCAGAAACAACATCTTGGCTAGAAATGACCTGCAGGACTAGTTGGACACATGTAAAATGCAAACCTCTTTTCAATGGTGACTTTGAAAAGCAAGTTTGGGGGCAATTCGGTTTATGTTGCAAATATTAGGAAAAGAGCATTGAACTATTCTAGTTACGGGAGATAATTTAAACTCTCATTTGAATTGAGGCCATTTGAGACATAATATACACTGCTTGCTATAATTACAGAGCTTCTTATTCCTATAAGATGGAGAAGCCAAATTAAAGTTGTGTTAAGTTTAGAAACCCTTGAGCCACTCCATAATTTGCATATTATGATCAGTGGTCAGCTGCGAAAGTTGACCCGTGATGTTTAGTGAGGGGGACATTTTGGACAGTGCTCACGACCGTTGGTTTCACAGCTGTCTTGGCCAGTGATCCTCAGGGGTCCTCGTCAGGAGCATGACCGAAAGGAGCACGCTGATAAAACAAGTGCTAAAACCACCTTTCAGAGAGAATAGGACATCAGCGTGAGGAAAAGATTCCTAGATCGATAGTGACAGAACTTCTCCTGAGGCACTTCTTGTTCAATACAGCAGAGGAACATACACAAGGAGAGTGTGACATTTTCATGAGACACACTGGAAAACAGACCTGGCTCTCAGGGGACCAAGGTGGGCTAATGTGTGTATGTGAAGAAGATGGAACTGCATCATTTACTCATCATCCTTCTTATATATAATCCGTTTATTTTTTTTTATTCCCATAGCATAATACATTTTTTACTGAGTTTAAAAAATTATGAATATATTAAGAGAGGTAGGGAAATCTGTAAAAACAAATATTTTTGGCACATAGAAACAGAAATGTTATTGGAGCTCAGAGAAAGCCGTGAAATGGAAAAAAAAGGATAGAAAACAGACCCTCTAATGGCTTCATGCTCTTACACTAGTCATCATGAAGTCTGCAAAAATCAATATCAAAAACTCGATGCTGAACTAATTGGACAAATATTAAAGTTAGCCACCAAAATCATTTAAAATGTTTGTATGATTTAAAGGAATTAAAAGAAATTCCACCAGTTCATTAATTATATAACAATAGCAATATAGACACAGTAGTTAGTTAGTGATATGAGTACATATAGGCACACTAGGCCCAAAAACATTTAAACTGCCCCGAGAGTGTAGTTAAAATGAAAAAGCCATCCAAACCTGTTGCTCACTAGTTACGTGACTTAATTCTATGAGGTGTTAATTGATTCCACTTTGTAGAGGCGAAGGTACAAGCACAGATTTTCGCCTGCAGGAGGAGAGCAGGGGAAAAAAACAGTAAAATGTTTTGAGATTTAAGAGGTAGCATTAATATTTCATCAAAAGGGTTCGGCTGTTTCCAGATTGCCTGTCAGGTGATAGGGAAGATGCACCGTTCCTCCTTGACCTACAAGTTGGCTGAGGACTTATTGACGGATTTAATGTGATTTGTAGAAGCGTAAGGGAGGCTCTAACGACGTGCTAGTCACGGATCATTAGCCACACAGCTGAAACTTTATCTCCTTTACAAGTTTATTAACGCCCTGCTGAGCTATAACTTTAAAACACACTTTCAGTATAATGTCGGCACAGGGCATGCTGAAGACTGAATGAGGTTGGAAATTGGAATTAAATATACCCGCGATACATGTCCCGAGTGTTTATCCGTCTTTGTGTGCTGTGATTGCTGCTGTAATAAGCCCCAGCCCCCCCAGTCATAACTAGACTAAGTTAAGGGTTGCATTTATCTCTCACTTCTCTCTAAGCACTGTGAAATTTGCTAGGTCTCATTTGATCTTAACAAGGGGATATTTTCCATTATCATTATCATTAGCACTTTATTTTCAATCAGCAATAGCATGTAAGATAAGTAAAAATATATATATATATATTAAAAAGCTCCTTATTACTTTCTGTTCAGGTATTCCCATGGTTCATAATCAATTTCCACCATATTGGTTCTCTTTATTGCCCTGCAGTTCCAAGCGCCTGCAAGAGCAAACAGCAGCAGCTTGCACTTCCTCTGGTCCATACCAGCATTGATCTTCTCACGGCACTAGCACAAGGCGGTGTGGGCGTGAGTAGGGGGGGTTGGTTTATGCTTAGGTGTACTGGGCTGCTGCGTAGACCACCGTAACTGATTTCCAATAAATGCACTGTCAATTGCACTGCTGGGAGGCTGGGGCCAGACCCAGCGGTAGCACACACTGCTGATCAATGTGCTCCTGGGTATATGACTGCTTATTCACAGGAAGTCAGATGAGCTTCTCTTATTTGTTGACCTTGAGGGGTGATCTCAAGTGGCTAAACTCTTTTGCTAGTGATTTTTTTTGCTAAGCAAGCCTGAGCATAGAGATGTCCAAATTTCAGTGGGACAGTTGTAGTCATGATGCTACCCATGCTATTTATAAGGGTCATTACATTCAGGTAGGGGTGTAAGTGTGCATCCAAGCATCAGGATTCAGCCACTTGAACTGGTCTCCATCGATTTTACAATGTTTTAATGGATTATAATTGATTATAGTGCTTAGAGTAAAGTGTGTACTCAAGAGTTTAGAGGGTTGATAAACTGGTGCGCAGAAACAAGAAAACCGAGGATATGTTTGAAAAATGAATAACGGAGAAAACAGAAAGAAAAAGACCAAAAGGAATACAAAGACCAGCATTATATAGTTTCTGAATACTCCTTCGCAAAATCTTTAAAAAACACCAATATTTATGCTTCACACTTAAGCAAAATTTTATTCATGTTTATTATAACAAACCCTATCCACTAGGATAAGGATTCTACTTAAGTAGGATTGTCTTAAAAAACATTCTCGGTATGAACTTCTGATCCATGCATTTAAATCAGCTATGCATTATTTCCAACATTTATTAACAATACCTAGCTTTAAGTATTTGCTGAGGAAATGAGTTTAGGCTATAATTTTGCGCTTTAAAATAGGACAAAGCTTTTCAATACAATTTTAAGGAATGAAAACATGCATAGCAAACAACTAAGGAAGTATACTGTTTATTATTAATTTAGTATTAAGGGCAGCCCACTGTCAAATACTAAAACAACTGAAGCTAAACAGTGAAAAGATAGGCAAAAGAAACATACAGGAAAAGGGAGCGCAAATACAAGGCTCACACAATGCATAGCAACATGAGAGAAACAAGGCTACCTACGCAGACAGGGCATTAGGAAGAGATAGAAATGACACAGAGGGGTTACAGAGTACACACAGATGAGACTGATGGCAAGGGGTGGAGTTAAAGCGACAAGACAGGTTAGACTCAGAGGCCATGGTGGTGTTGTAGTTCTTTTGTTGTCTCTATTCCACTTCAGTGTGAATATTTCCTCCAGTCACGTTTGTGTTGAGTGAAACCGAGCCATAATTGAATCGTTATTGAATCGAATCATTGTGGAGAGATGTCTATGCAATTTACAACAAGGTGTTCTGTCTTCATGTCTGCTTTATGCATGAACACATTCCAATGAATGCACCTGCCTTCATTCAAAACAGTGAATGGAAACACACTTATGTAAAGAAACAAAACACAGTAGCCTAAAATACAGAATGGCACATAGATGAATTTGATTGTCTTGGAAAAAATGACCATGCCCATCCATTTCGAGGGAAGCGCAATAGCTTTCATGTGGGCCAGTAAAGCAATCCAAGCGTTTTGGATGCTCCCGATTGTTCTTCCCATGGTTAAAGATTGCAGCGGGGATTCCAATCATTATTTTCCTATCAAACTTTGAGCGGGAAAAATTGCCAGGCTAAAACTGGTGGCCATTGAAGTCCATCACCAAAGCAAGGTTAATAGCAAATCACTTTGAGGGATCGATCCCGGGGGTGTCAGGCCGTCTGAGATGGAGAACCACCGTGAGGGATAGCCATTAATGACGGGACCTTCAGCAAACACACCTCACAGTGGGGACTGATAGAGGGCAAGCCATACGCGGTGTATTGAACTCGTGCAGACAGCTAGCGTGGCACTGTGTACTGTTATGTGACTTCCATGGCTAAACAAAACAAAGGCTCTGTATGCAAGTGAATTAATTTGTTGAGACACATTCACCTGCTCACGACAGCAGAAGGGCTGATAATCTTGTCGGCTTGTCATGTTTAGCTCTGTGGGGACCACACAAACTGCCACACGATGAAATTAGGCACAGGTGTCTGCTGTAATTGTACAACTTACTGTTTTTCGCAATATAACCCATGGTCAGTACATTAAAAAAAAAACCTAGAGTCCAGTCAACATAACAGAAATGTCACAAAGGTCTTACTGAGATCAGATGTTTTTTTGGCTGTAATTAATCTTGTGAATATTCATTGGTCCATAACTTATGTGATGGTGGTCATGGTGCATGAACATTTGCATGCTTGAACAGGTTGGTTTTTAGATGCATCTCATACTTTGCTTCTGAACTGTAGTAAGAAAAGAACTGATAATAATGTTTGAGTAGTAAGTGGTTGATTATAGGAAACGATGTTTGAGTTTGCAAATCATTTACAGCATTGTTTTAACAAAAATATATGGGTTTTTAGGTCCATGCTGGTATGACATTGTTCCATGAAGGCCAAAAATGTAGTTTGGTTTTGATATTTCTACTTGCAATAATAGTAATTACAATAATAATATCCAATCCAACATTAAAAAAAAATGTGCTAAACTTTAAATCAAGCTATTATCAATTGAAGGTATGGACTGCACTGGGCTTTCCCTAGTTAAAGAAGACAAACATGAAAGAAATGTTGCGATATTTTGATACAGATGGATGACACTGCTATGGATGCATGATGCTGATAATTAATGATTGTATATTAATTTGCAGGATAGGGTTGGGTGATTTTTTTCTGTCCAATCCACATTTTGTGCTAATTTTGGACAGGTACTGACACACTTTTCCATCTCTAATTACGTTAATAATGATAGAAATAACAATCATGACAATAACAATAATACCCTTATATCATATCCATATATCTGGAAATGTCCACAGCACACATTCTTGGTATTCATTTGCACTCTATTTTATGCAAGTACAAGCTCCAATTAATGCACCTGCATTCACTAAAAAGTATGAAAAACAACTCGGCATATGCACAGGTGTGTGTGAGGAAATAGGTTATTAGTGATGTGCATTGTATATTTTAAACATATATTTAAATAAAGCTGCTGCGCTGTTTCCGTTTCAGCAATTCCTGATTGGGGCTTTAAAAGAATGACATTGGGAGAGGCTGTTTGTGCATATAAACCTAGATCCATAATTAACATCTGAGCTATTGAATAAAACATCTTTTATTTACGGCTCCCCAGCTTCATCTGTATATCCTTGTCTGTCTTGTCCCAGTAGGGATAGTTAGTGACTGGTGCTCTACCTTTGCTGAGCAGTGTCACACACACCCACGCACACACACACACACACACAAAGTGGAGAAGGAGTGACTCAATGTCAGTGGAGATTTCTGTACCCGTCTGTCCTCAGTGGAGGACAGCAGACGCAGTCAGCTTAAAATAGGCTTTTCAAAGCATGAAGTGCATCGTCAATGTGAGTTTAGACAGCAGGACGTGGCGAGCGCACTGTGCTGTGTTTTACATAATGAGCTTAGCTCAGAGTCAGTGACCGGAGGGTGGTGCGAATGCAGAGTGATCCTGATGCAGCCATAAGGAGCCGTCTTGTCACTCAGCAGCCCTCAAGACTAGACTTTCACCAAGACATTTATTCATGCCACAAGCTTTTGCATTTAGAAGGGCACCATCGCTGCTGTGTCCTTGCATCTATTTTCCAGATTTGAGCGACACGCCCAGCTCATCGTTGCCTTTAATGCTGAATGGGCTTTACACATCCTGGTTCGGTCCAAGCATCATTCTTTGTTTGCTAACAGCATGGTGCAAAAAGCAAAAGCCTTATTTCATTTTCAATGCTCCCCTTTCTCATACTCCCTCTATGTACCCACTGGCTGGAAATTTCCTTTAAAGCAGTGGGTAATCATGACACATAATTACGAGACTTCAAAATATCTCCTCAGTATGGAGATGCTAATTCAGCATCCAGAGAAAACTCATAATGGAAATGTTTTTTATTTTTTATTTTTGTTTAGCTGTTGTCTTTTGTCTCTGATGGCTGTTCACACACCCAATTCCAGTCGGTTCATTAAACCCACCTTCCATGATTCAACCTTGATGATCTTGTAAATGTCATGAAGTTATGATTAAAACCACGCATTGGAGAAATTTGGGACAGTGTGGGCTTTGTTTTGTGCAGTACTTCAGACTGAAAGCTGGAAGGATCGTTCTAATCTAGCTAGACTTAATGCAGAGAGGGAGAGAGAGAGTGCCTGCATGTGTGTGTGTCGAGGGGATGAAGAATGGGCAGAGGTAGTAAGCTTTTTGCGGCTGTTTAGGCACAAATCGGATTCGTTTTACCTGCGTGTTATGTATGAAACTGGTGCATAAGCATTAGCAAACAGTTTTTCAGTCATGGAAAAAATATAAATGAGTAAGTAAGTAAGTAAATAAGTAATTAAGTAAGTAAGTAAATAAAAAAATAACTTATTAAATAAATAAAACATAATGCATATGTTCATTTCAGATGTGGGCCGGACAGAAAATGGGCAGTGGCTGATTGCATCTTCAGCCTAATTACTTTGCAGTACATAATTTTCCATCAACTAGTCAGAAGGACTTGATTTACATCTTAACTACTGAATTATACATGGTACACCCCTCCCCCTTTAACAGTAGCCGCAGTCATGGTGTCTAAAATGAGTCTCAGACATGTGCTGTAAGAATAGTTACCTTCGAAATAACACTGTCCAGCTTCTGTTACATTTCTGAGATGACGCTTTTAGTTTTCCGCTTTTATCCCACTTTTTAATCTGTAGGAGAATTAGACCCCTGTAGAATGTTTTGGTGGGGTAATAAACTTCATTTATCCACTTTGTGTGTGCAGGCACAGATGGTATTTTTGCTCTCGGACTGTATGAGTGCCCTCCTGTTTGGCAAGTATAATGATTGTATTTTGTATGTGTCACTATTCAAGATCCATTTCACTGAAAGAAGCTCAGCAAAAGGAACAGTGCTGGCGGGTCGGTTTAGGTTCTACTAGCTTCATTGTTCTTGGTTGACCCCTCTGGTACAATACTATGCACTCAAGATTTCACTTTTGTTAAACTGACTTCCATGCAAAACAATAGCACTGGAAATGTCTCATATTGATCTTTGAACAACCAAAGATAAGGTCTAGAGGGGTAATAATTTTTAAAAGTCTGGTTTAAAAACATAAATTCGGCTTTCTGGAGGTGACCTGCTTCAAAAATGCTTGCATCCAAATTCATATGTAGGTGAATTTAAGGGCAACCCATTCTGTAAATCAAATTCAGTTTAATTCACATTCGTGTTGCCCTTTTTTGTCCTTGAGCCCCTGCCCCCAAAATGTCTATGCACAGGCCTCTGTGTGTGTGTGTGTGTGTGTGTGTGTGTGTGCGTGCGCGCGCTCACATCGGATTCAGACTTTGATTTCCACCCTTTGAGACAGCCAAATGCAGGGAGTGCCTTATCCTTACATTGTCAAAGGAGGGCAAGCAAGCCTTTAGCTGCAAACTAAAGAATCCAGCTGAACATAATGCAAGAAGACAAATGTGTCACTCCAGCACCTAAGCTAGCATGACTTTAAACCAGTTGCTGTCTAATCTAATAAGAGGAGCTAGTTTTAAGTCACTACTGACGCACACGTGTAGTTCCCAGTCCCAAAACAACTGGATGGCTCTGTGGGGAGCTCACACTCGCTTTGGTGGATAAGGGGGTAAGTCTGTGTGGTCTATTTGCAGGCCAAGTCCTTCAGTCCCCTTGCACAGCTTATGGTAAGTAGCTACTTTGGCAGAATATTTTTGGACCAATTGAAATAAAGAAGCAGAACAGAAGCCTGAAAAATCCTAATAAATACACCCTCCAAAGAAGTGAATCCTTTGTCATGTGTTCAAGAACAGAGTGGTTACTTGTAAACATTGAGTGGCACCAAAAAAATGCATTGAGCTGCGCCTTGAGCCACAATTAATATTAAGGAATCCAAACACAGCTGGCTCTGAAAGTTTGCTAGCACTGAAACTTTACAACCGTGTTAGAGTTTCTCGTGAACACTCATATGAATCCTATAGGTTTAATGCAACAAAAGGGCATTTCAAGTAAGAAATTGCCCAGTTTTTTCCTCCGTGGAGTTGAGGAAAAAAATCCAATTACCATCCTTAGAAAACAACTCCTGAGTCCATGGTAAACAGATTTTTGAAGAAAATAGTAAGCAATGTCATCCCCCACCTCGCCCTCCAGACACAACAAACCCTTCCCACCAACCTACAGCTGCTTTTATCTCTCCCGCTAAGGGGTCTTAATATGCAGGATTTAAATAGACTACAGGCTACACTTTAAAGAGAATTTGTTATGATTTGGTTAGATGGTCTTTTTTTGCCAAATCACATTCTAAACGTCCTCATGAATGTGCTGATGCTGAAGTATTCTGAATATCCACAGATCTGTCATATTGATCTTTCCTTCTTATTGCAGTGAGGTGTTGGAGCATATTGAATGTGATTATGACAATGAAGTGTTCTTCAGCTTTCGCCTTGATTTACTTCATGCGGATCAGTGCCTCCCTAATGTCTCAGCCCACACACACACGCACTGTTGTTCAATCAATGATCGAGCCTTGTGCACCACCATGTTCTAATCAGATATAGCCCTACAGCGGACTCATCCGCAGTGGACGGGTACATCAACAAAATGAAAATAATAAGATCTGTGTAGTTTGCAATCAGCAAGTCAGATTGTTGATTCGATGCTAGCTTGTCTTCAGACTGATCGTTTGACTAGAAACTTTACTACCATTACTACACAAATAGGTCTGCATTTTATTCACGCTAGGTTGAATAAAGGGGTACATCCCCCTTTATACAGCAGTGTAAAACGAGTGCAAAATGGACTGGAATACACTAATAAAGAACAGTAAACACATAAAATAAGTACAAAGGACAGTAAATATAACACAAAATTTGGGTGGACATCAAATAGATGAATGGGTGTCAAAGCAACAAATGAATAGAGGAAGTGTAAACAATTGTCAGCTGTAAGCTATCTTGGGTTCCACAACAGCATTTAAAGTACAGATGTGCAGTGATGGGTGATGAGTGGGTCTTTGGTGGGTACAACCTTTTGCCAAGGGGTCTAGATGAGTCCAGATGGATACGAGGGGGCAGCAGTTGGTTCGGTATTTCTGGTAGGGGAGCTGTTGCAAAGTCTTTGTGGTTGTAGAATTGATGCTGTTGTAGATTTTGCCAGATGGCAGGAGGATAAAGGGTCCATGTATGGGGTTGTGGGGGGTCGTCCACAATTCTGGTGGCCTTGCTGACATTGTGATCTTTTCAGCTGTTCCAAAAATCCAAAATAGTATATTGTGTTCAGAAACAGTACAGATTTCAGATCAGACAGTGAGATCACTGGTTAGAACACTCTCTACTGTCTCCCTGTAGAAAGCAATGAGGATGAAAGGGGGAGATTTGCTCTCTTCATATTCTGCAGGAAGTGAAGTTGCTGCAGGGTTTGTTGGCTAAGCAGATGGTGATAGGGGTCGAAGTGAGGTCATCAGTGATATGTGCACCAAAGAACTTGTATATTTTGGCTTTTTCTGTTGATGTACAGTACAGGATTATCACGAAAATTCCTCTTGAAGTCAACAGTAATCTCTTTTTCTTGAGGATACATTGTTTTCTCTGCACCAGTATGAAAGCTACTCCATCTCCCTGACTTGTCATCGTTGCTGATGAGGCCCATCACTATGTAATTCTAAACTAAGTGTCGACCCAGGTTTTCTGTTTTATATGTTTTCATAGTATCGGCATCAGTAGATATGTACATGACCAATATCAAATAGCTGTGTTAACCCAAAATCCGCACTTTGAATAAGTGTGTCATTAGAAATTGAATAAACATGGAAAAAAAATGTAGTTTGCCACATTACATTTAAGAGTATGGGCATTGTTTCCTCTAGAAAGTGACAGTTTCAGAGATACAGAATTTTGTTTTCTGGGATGCATTTATAAACTCACACTGCAGTAGCACTGTTAGTCAACAGTGGTGGTGGCCTAGTAGGTATACTTGCCTTTGGACCAAGAGGTAATGGATTTGAATCTTACTTTCAGTACTTCACCACTGGGTTCCTGAGCAAGACCCTTAACACCAAGTTGCTCCAGAGAGACTGTCTCCTGTAGTTAGGGAATGCAAGTCACCTTAAATAAAAACATTTGGTAAATACCATAAATGTAAACTCAACATTGGTGAATAGGTTAGAAGGTTAGAACCTATAGGTTAGAAAACGTTGCTGTTCTTACTGTTCTGTTCTTGGGTGGTCAGAGTTTACTATAATGTACAGAGAGAAGCCACTTCAAATTTGTGAGTCTGGAATCCATATTTAATCCATATTTACGGACAAAATTTATAACAGCTACAAATAGGGGTAAAGATATTAATTAATTCATATATAAAACACGTAATCATCCTTTCTGTGTATGTATTAAATTAGGCTGTACATTTCAGAATCTCCAGGCACACTGTTATGCTCCTAGACTTTTCCGGTAATGAAATTTACCTTCCCAGAAAGCATCTGATCACTTTCTGGAGAAACCGTGTTTTGAAAGCCAGTGAGATTTTTTTTATCCCTGAGTTGTTTTGATATTTTTTTCCTAACTTGATAGAAATCACCCCGTCTTATAAAGGGCAACACAATCATAGATAAAGTAGCAGAAGCAATTCCCTCTGCAATGCCAGTAATGTCCGGCAGTGCCTTGCCGGATGCAGAGGTTCCAGTATTGTGGTTGATAACTAATCTGACAGCAGCCTTCTCGCACTGACACCTCTGGATTACCTGAGGAGATATTCTAATTTCTACATGTGAAAGAGCTATGGCATGGTGCTCTGCTGCGCTGTAAGTGACCATTGATTGTTTCTTTTGACAGCTTGTTCCTGTTCCCATAATGGGATGTCTAGCACGAGATTAGTGAAACCATTAGCTCCTCTTCCTCCGGTTTCCTGCTCCTGACACCTAGGTGGGCACTTCACTGGGCTTCAGAAGAGATGCTCTGCAAATAACAGCCTTTTGAAGTTTTGGGCTGAGTCAAGGGCACTTTGATCGAACTACCACTGTACTGCCAACCATTTCAACAAGATCATTATTAAATGCGCCTGCGAGTTCATGCAGTCTGGTTGGATTACACTGCATTTTATGGTTCAGTAGAAATTCACAGATGGTGTTTTGCTATCTTGCAGTGGTAAACCCTACTGTAAGTAATTTTTTAGAATGTTTTAGGCTTGTAAAGCTCATCCTTCAGTAGTTGTTTTGTCAGGTAGCGTGCAGGCTATTAGTGAATTTCCCAACTGTGGTCCTGGAGGCCCTCCCTGCTTTGAATATTTTAGTGCTTTCAGTGATCCCAACACACTTGATACAACTAATTAACAGTTTTTTTTCTGGGTTGGAGCAGAGCAGGGAGAAAAATGCATGGTGGAGTTGTGGTGACTGAAGTTGAGACCACTGGTCCAGAAAATTAGTGACTTTAGTGACAGGTTGCATGAAAGACTTGGATTTGGAGCGTTACTGTAACTCACATGTCCTGGTGAAAACCACCATCTAATTTCAATTGCTTATCGGTGGGTCTAATTTTTTTAACGTGGACATGCTAAAATCCATATCAAGCCAGAAAGACCACTGAGATTGGTATAACTACGATACAGACACGCTTAAAGGGAGAAAAGGACCTTTGGCATAAACTTTGCATAAAAAGGGTTGTTTTTTGCCCCATCATTTTCATGCCTCCCAGTGATCTAGTCAAGCGTCAACAATTCAAAATTGTCAGCTATGTTAGAAAGCATTTACACTGAATGAATACAGATGGCAGCATTGCTTGTCCAGGAGCTTGATATTTCAGCATTGGCCACTCAGGAATTGGAACTAATTTTGTATCAGTTCTTAATACTCATTCGTACTTATTGTTGTGTCACGACTAACATGATAGCTTGCAACTATTGCATTAACTTGAGGATGATATATCATGTTGAATGTCAAATTAAGACACTTTTATCACGTTAAATGTCAGTTTAAGACACTGTTATATTACAGCAGATTGAATTATGACAATAGCATAAATAGGTACATGTACCTATCTATGCCAAAATCAGTTATAAAGACCCCTTAGAATTAAATAGACATTTTTGTTTCTTTGCCTGTAAGGTTTATACATGTACATGTTCTGATCGGATGTCCTGTATTGTGCTTCATTCAAAAATATCCAGGCTGAAACACACCTCCAGTGTGAATGGACAGGGCTGAACAGCTGTTGACTGGATAGGGAGATGTAAATGGAAGCTTCTAATACTAGATTACACATTGAGCCACTCTTTTGTCTTCCATTCCTGTTTTGACAGTGCCAGAAAGAGACAGGCACTGTTCTCTAGCCCCAATACTACATGAAACAATTTACTTAACTAGGATAACGTAAAGTCATTAATGATTAGCCTTTTAGCTTTTTAACTTCCGCTGTACAATGTAATATATGCAGTAATATCAAATCATGTCATGTAATACTTGTAGTGCAACATGGTGCATCTGCTCACTTCATCAGATGTTCTTCTAATTATATTTCACACTCAATTAATAATTGCACACAGTGCTTCATTCACCTTGTTCCTTCTATCAGTTGCTTTTTCGGTAGTCAAGTTCGCTTAAACCTCCTAAACATAAATTGAAAACTTCTATTTTAAACTGGAATCTCAGCATCAAACTCATGAGATTCAATGGAAATTTTGCCAACGTTATGCTGGTGAGGATTCTATTCTCTTTAATTCTTGTGAAGGTCTTCTACAAAGGTGTTTTAGAAGACCTTCACAGTGCTTCTTGGCATTGAGATAATCTGGTGAAAATCTTCTGAAGGGTCTTCACACTCTCACATCTCCAAACAAAAATCCATTGAATGGTTCTTTAGGGAACCATCAGTGGATGCCTCGAAGCTTTGGTTCAAAGAGCCCTTTTTGGCCTTTATATTTTAAAGAGTATTCACACACCACACTCTCGCTGAAGCGTATCAAGCTTCAGAGATGCTTTTAAATCGCTACATGATAGGAATGGGCTGAACATTTGGAATGGTTTCGTTCTGCAAAAGATGACAGTGATTGCCAGCACTGGCTGAGGATACATTTGGCAGCGCTCGATGGCAAGGAGCGTAACCCTCAGGACCAGTGCCCGAGCAGCCTTATGCAGTTCAGTCAGCGGGGTCTGTCTCTGGCAGCTTTCATTCTTACAGCTGAAGAGTTGCCCTTGTTGTGAGTAGTGTGTTTGTGATTTGGAAAGGATGCATTTGTCAACATTTGTTCATGTCAGCGTGTCCGCTTTTCAGGAAGATGCAAGTGATAATTTTGTCAATGGTAATTAATCGCATTTGTACATACAGATTCATACAGATTCATTCCACAGCCAAAGTTTTGGGGCCATCTGTAAATCTAAGATGTTATAAACAGTAAAAATGGTGAACCACTTAATGCACTGTGTTCCTGGCCTAGTTTACTCCATGAACACACAAGTTGTCACGGTTCGGCCAGCGACCGTTAGGGGTCACTGTTTTGATTTGTTTTTTTCTGTGTTTCTGGGACTTTTATTTTGACTTTGTCTGCTTTGTGTCACGTGTTTAGTTTTCCACCTGTCTTGTGTTTAGTTCTATGATTACTGTGTGTATTTAAGTTCTGTTTTGTAATGCCCACACTGTCTGTCCATCGCCTCATATGCCTTATGCGTATCCTGTATTCATGTTCTTGTTTGTAGCGGCCCTTGAGCCAGGTTTTTGTTTATGTTCTTGTTTTCACGTCTTTTTAATAAAGAACCTGACTTCATGGAGGCCTGTCTGCCTTGTCCCTGCTGCCCCCGAGGTAAATTACAGACGCGAGGTCCCCCCGTCATCCGTGACACAAGTAGTAAAGGGGGGATTGAAATTTGCTCCTAATTGAGGGTGGCTAGTGTAACAGTATATAAATGGGGAATGAATTCAGCTTCCTCTTAAATGAAGATGGGAGTATAACAGTATGTACCATTGTAGCTACACTTTTTAAATATCACTATATTTGGTTAAAAAAATTTTAATAAATTTTGGAGGGATTTTTTTGGCTCTTAGTTTTACTCATCACATGGTGCTACCAAGACTGCAGAGGTGAAGACAAGCATGTGCCTCCTCCAACACATGTTAAACTGTTTGAACTGGACAGAGTGGAGAGAAAGGGTTATCTCCAAATAGAGCAAGTGAGATCACACCACAGTGAAGCCACGCGCAGGTTATGGTGCTTACAATCTGCTGATAGTAGATCCAACATTTGTGCCACTTGGAATTCCACATTGTTTCTTTGTTTTTTATATTTTTATCTTCATTTTTCTCTATGAAAACAGCAGCAGTGCTTTACATTATGTGATGTAATAGACCAATATAAACACACTCAATTTATGTTATAAACTGTGTAAATCAGTTTGCATTAACTTACTTTAAATGTAGAGAAAGGACAAGTCATAAAGGACTTTGCTCATTGGCTGGAAAATCAGCTCACATTATTTGGTCTGTAAAAAATGTGTATAACTCTGGAGAGCGATGCATATTTATTAATGTCTGAGAGTTTTATTATGGAGCCTGCAAGTATCGTCTATGCTGGTAATGAAAACCTACTACAGTACGGTAGTGTTCGGAATGTAAGGTGAGGATACTTCATTAGACGGAGTATTAAATACACAAATCCTCACAGACTTGCCGTAACTGCATCGACTATATAGGATCTTCTCATCACTTTCATTTAAATCTAATATATGTTATTAGACTGAAGGCTTGCTTATATTGCGTCTCCTGGAGATACAAATAGAGCTCAAAAATAAAAAAAAAAGCTCTGGTGTAAGTGTCACACTGGGATATGAATTGAGTTTGGTTCTACTTTCATTTCTTCATTTATCTATGAAAAAAGCATTTTGGGCCTTTGCCACATGAACGAAATCAAATATTACATCTGTTAGGGCAATATATACTCAGACGCGACTGCATTTTCTTAGAGACTTCTGTTTATATTTTATGGTGATTTTTAAAGGGCTCTTGCCTCGAATTTGTCACATATTTGCTCCATAACATTAAACAGCGATCAGCTTTGTAAAGTGCAATCATTTGGCATGAGGGAGGCTGACATTTATAAATGCCTTTTCTCTCACTTTAATGAGGAGGAAGGCTGGAGTGATTAGCATGAGGGGGCCAGTCTGTTGGGCCTGTGCCCCATGAACGCTCCAATGGACGCAAGTGTTTCCCAGCATTCCTGAAAATTGCCTTTGGAGCTGAGGTGCCCCACACCATCCCACTGCGACTCTTTACCCTTCCTCACACTGCCGAGCCCAAAAGGTCATTCTTTTGTCTGGCGGGGTCTGTCAGATTGCTGTCCTTTCTCATATGTTTTATCAGTGCAGAGGCGAGCTCCAGTCAATACAGGTATCTCTGTGTAATGGAATGGGATTGATTTTTAATGTTGTCCTGCCCTTTGGAATGAAACAAAGACTCCTCTCACCATATTGGGAATCCATGTGACATAATTAAAAGTAGTCTGGGAATCAGTCGGTGTGGCGATCTGTTCAGTGTAGCAGAAATTAAAGCTGCAATTCTAGATGATTTTATATCTTTCTTGATTAAAAGCTGTTGGAATCAGGCAGCATTACAGTGTTAAAAAGGGAAAGAAATGTGTTCTAGCATGTCATTTAGCTGATCTCTGATCACTGATCATATTGAGCCATGATTTGTTTCAAGACATTAGCTTGAGCCGAGTGCTGCACTTGGCTTTCCACTGTGAAGGGTAATTTCTAAACGTCATTCTACCTATTTTTCTCACTGATTGATTACCTTGCTGCAAATGCTCGCAATCTGTAAACACTGCTTGTTGGCCCTGGATTTCTGATCTCACAGCTTCTTAGCAATAGGGTGCAGTTTCAAAGGATTAGAGTATTTAAAGCCTGTATTTACTCCCACTTCCCATGTTTAAGGCTCAGTGTGATAGTCATAAGCAGATTATTTGGAATTTGCTGTGGTTAATATTTACAAAATGCAGAAAGAGATGGAAGAAGCTTTAGTAATAACTCTATCCCATTAATACGGACCCTCAGCACTAGCTGCATGTCGAGGAGCTGCTCGGCAGTATAACGGCTTTCAGGGTGTTTGGGTGGGGGCATTTTTAGTGGCTAGTTCATAACTGTTTCCACTTTTTGGTAGGGTGTAACCATACACTCATTCATGATGCTCCACATTTTAAAATTTTATATTTTATATTATGTTCCTGTCTCTGTGTTTCTGTGTGTCTTGTGCAGACATAACACAAACAATTCCCTCTTGGATCAATAAAGTTTTCTGATTCTGTATCAAACCTGAATCCCTATTGAACCGAATCATGCATTTACTATATTGCAAATTTTAGTGTCAAGTGAATACACTTGGATTTGACATCTTAATTAGTAAAACAGCCACCTTGTTACACCTCCCTGATTCACATAATCACATTGCAAAACGTGCATTAGTACATTGGTACATCCTACTATATGGCCCTATGTAAATGCATATGAGGCATTTTGACTGCCCCCTGCAATTCATAAGCTTAGCAATAAAACTTGGACATTCTTATTTCAGATTTATTTGTCATCCAATTCATTTTAGTTTTTACTTGAACATAAATGACTCCTGAAAAGAAAGAAAGAAAAAAATAATTAATCAGCATTAAATTAAGTCAAGAGGTGGATTCATAAGACAAAGACGAGTCCAGTCTCCATATACAAGATGACTGACTTTGCCAAACTCTGTAATCTTACATTTAGACTCTAATTTCTTTCCAGTCCAACCTTAGGCGGAATGTTAGAATATTAAAAGTGTGATAAAACATGAATCACTGAATGGCTGTCTAAAGCTGAAGAGCATCATTTATCAGCTATGTATCAGGATACAAAAGCTAACCAGCCCTGTACCGAACAGGCCATGTTTATTAGATGGCATGTGGAGGGAGATCAAATGTGTTCCGAGCATTAAATTAGTCTAAGAAGACAATTCCTTTCAGCCAGAGTCACTACGTTCACATTTTAATGCTGGCAAGTCTAGGCACTCCTGGCTATATTAATAAACCATCATCACACAAGACCTCAGCTGGAAGGATAGTGTCACATGTCTGCATTGAAACAAGGCCAAAACGCATGCATGGCAGAGGGAAGATCAGGTTGTCAGCCGCTGCACATTCACAGCCTTAAATTTCACATTTACTGCCCTAGAAATTGCACTGGAAATGTTTTATTTGCCAGAGATTTAACAGCAGTATTGTTTTACTGGGTAATGCTGAGGGTTCTGCTTCTATTCGGCATGTTTGGTGGTAAAAGTAATATATAAACGATATACAATAAATGTCTACTGTTGAGCTTGGGCTACAAGTTCATGATCAGGAGAGCAGTACTTACCATTGTAACGTAACTACATTAGCTCACCCTGCCATTCCCCAAAGGCAACATGTTTACTTCAGCCATTTCAATTTGCCAGCAACTTGGACTGCACTGTAGCAACTTCTAATGTCTGTACATCTTGTAACAGAATCTTTTGTGTTTCATGACCTTTCTCAAACTGGGAACATCAATACAGCTATCAATATTTGATTTTTTCAGCACCCCCTCAAGCTAGGTGTCGGGGAATGGTTGCAAATAAAGGTGGGACTGAATAAATAAATAATAATAATAATAATAATAATAATAATAATAATAATAATAATAATAATAATAATATTAATAATAATAAAAAAATATATATATATGTATTGTGGGCATCGATTAATTTTTTTTAACGCTGTCAATCTCATTGAAATCTTGGCGTTAGCGGTGATAATCCCCCCACACACACACACACACACATAGAGACAAAGACAAGTTTAAAACGTGCATGAGCCGGACAAGTCACTGAAATATCAAGGTGAAATTCATCATAGTTTGCATAGTGTAGACCCGCAAGCTATGTAACCACCCACAGGAAATATTTGGCACAAAAAAATGTAAATCAACATTTTAATGTGAAGGGTGTGTCTGCTTTCTTGCCACTAACCGGTCGAAACGAGGAAGACACGCTGACAGAGACACTCAGAGACACACGCGCATTCAGGCTGTGTTCACGTGAGGCATTTCTCCGTGAGCACCCGCCAATCAAATCTGCTCAACAGCGATTGGCTGCCACTGCTGCGCTCCCGGCGTGGAAGAC
>JBBPDE010000017.1:7934711-7951324 GCA_037974605.1 Nannopetersius ansorgii | reverse complement strand
CAATGCACTTTAACATTCCATTTGCACAATGTACATATAAATGCCCAGATTTTAATTTTAGAATTTTAGATTTTAATCTTAACGTAGAATTTACTTATTGTTTATAATGTTTGCACAGTCAGTAATAGGAGCGGTTCAGGATACATTTCATTGTGTGTTGTACTTGTATGACTGCATGTGACAATTAAAATATCTTGAATCTTGAATCTTGAATATATATATGTATCTATATCTAAATATAGTATGTATGTATGTATGTATGTATATAGCATACATCAGATGTTGTCTTGTCCTATTCCACAGGAACATATGTTTTGTTTAATGCACTAAATGGATCAGAGTTATTGGCAGCAGAATGTGAAGCAACGTGTAGGAACATAAAGCATGTAGGCTGTTGAGCTGTCTCAGCCTGTTGAATACTGATTCACTCTTCACTGAAGCTCCCACAAAACCAGGGTGTTACACAATATGACAGTTGAGTTTATGAGAGCAGAGATGTAGATATAAGGTACTTTCACAACAATAATCTTTCTTTCCTTCTTTTCCAGCAGTGAGGAAAACGAAGTGACCATGCCGAGAGCCCTTTTCTGAAGTGAAGGGACAAAAGGTTTAAACAGCGATTCTGCCTCCCACCTGGCTGTCAGGGTATATGCTGATCTTCACAGCTCAAACATTCCACTGCACTAATGAGCAGAAGGAAGCTGAAAAGAAAGTATGTTTAAAAAATAGGTTGTATATTTTGTAAAACTTGAATTTTGAGATATGCTGTATAGTGCTTCCTGTTAGAGAATGAATTTGCCACTGTTATACATTCAGGGTTGTTACACAAGAAAACCTATATCCAGTGCATCCAGTGCAACAGTTTAACAGTACTCTCCGAATGTTTGTATTTTGACAAAATCTATATAAAATTAATTGCTTTGCCAGTGTTATGTAAACCTAAGTTCACAATTGCTACTAAACCACATTGATAAAAACTGCACGTTATGTTGAAATGAATAGAAGAGCTGAAGTCAATATCACTCCAAGTCTTTGTCAAGTCCAAGACCAGGATCAGTCAAGCCCTAATCAAGATTCAATCCAAGTCCAAGTCAAGACACCTAGCTCTGCAACAGTGAAAAAAGAATTAAAGAATTAAAGAAATCTCCATCACTCTTACTCCTTTAAAAATACTGTCAGTACTATAGTGTGTACTATTCTTGTATTCAACTATTCTTTCACAGAAATGTCAGTTCAATTGCATTACCATTTGCTGTCACTGGTAAAGGTCTGGGTTAAGATTCAATGTATTTTAGATAATGAGGTAACAATCCAGTGTTTCAGCGTAGCAGAAGTCATGTTCCTTGCAGTAAACTGTGTGGCCAGGTCAACTCTGCCTTCCTGCTGCCGTACCGGTTAATTAATGGTTTAAAGACATGAACTCTGGCTTTAAAAGATAACACTGATTCATAGTTTAAAGCATAATCTGGCTCATTTCACAGTACGCCAGTAAAAACAATGTGTCTTCAAAAGAAAGGAAAGGTGTTAGATGAGATTACACTTGTTCTTTGCCCGCTAAATTGAAAATCCTCCAGTGTAGAGTGTAAATCCAACTATGGTTCATCAACTGATAGAAACCAATAATGCCAGTTTCTTGCACAAAACATCGCAAGTATTTCAGTTTTGTGTTTAATAATGTTATACATGTCAGAACGTCTCAAGAGCAATGTATATAAACTTAATCATTGTAGCTCTAAGTGAAATATGTTAGTGTGCCCAGCAGTGGACTACCTTTGCATAAATGTCTACATTTTTAAAGGCTGTTTTTCATGGACACACATAAAAAGCTGATGCTGACATTGCATGTACAAGTGTGCACTTCTGTGGCATATCATTAACAAATGAAATATTAGCCTTCTGCAGAACAAATGGCCTTGTGAGCTGTTCTGAGTGATAGCAATCATAAATCACCAGCGTCATGGAACAGGTATATATTATGTCATTAATTAACAGAATAGCTTACTTTTCTTTATTTTCAAATATAAACAGGCACAAGATTCAGTTGAGTGGTTTCTATCACTGTATCTAATTTATAATCTTAGGATATATTGTTGTGAAATGTATTTCATTTGGGCTATTTCATGGTGTCCATCTAGTTACGAAGACAACATTTATTTGTCCATCCATCCAATCAACCATCCATCCGTCCATCCATCTATAGCTCGATTCATCCATCCAAACTCTTCCTCTGTCCATCCATCCATCTGACCATCCATTTACCATACAATGTTTTTTCTAAGGCCTATTATTATAGGCTATTATGTAATATAGACAAATCTGCGCAGCCTAGCTCAGAACAGCTTACAGTTCTTCCATAGCATATCCGTAACCATGGCGATGTGCCAACAGGTATGGAGAGCTCCATCGCAAGCTTTCTGCTGTATGGCTCAGACCACTCTTCATTAGCGAAGGGGTTTATCCTGATGCGTATGCTTCCACAGCAACAGGCACTGAAACTTACTCGCTCGCTCCCCATCTGTAAGCGGGTGGCATTTGCAATGCTACTTTTATGTTGTTGGCTAAAATGCTATTATTACTACAATGACTCTCTGTAATTTAGCTTCAGCAATTGTCCTTGTTCAGTTTAATGACTGTGCCATGCATGAACTGCATTCCGTAACAATCTCCAACCACCTTGGATGACTAAAGAATATCTGCAGTGAAAGCAAAGTTGCCTACTGTATACCAGATCTTGTTGATATAGGAATCTTTGAGCTTCTATCCAACCTGCCGATGTATCCTGTCACACCTTACACGGCAGCATTCACACATCACTGCATGCACATGTAGGGTCACACTAATCAAATACCTCATTTCATACAGCTGAAGCTCAAAATGGTTTTTGCTGCCAGCAAGAACAGCTTATCGACTGTGAGAGATTCCAGTAATGCTCCATTACAATCTGCTCTCTTTTCTACAGAGGCAATGGAATTCCACATATTGTTCATAATCACCACCTCAGATACCCAGACTTTAGTATTATATGGTGATCAGAAGAAACAATAGAGCCAATAATAGGGCTCATAATTTAGACAAAAAGACAGACAAACAGACAGAGAAATAGACAGACAGACAAATAGATAAACAAACGCAGACAGACACATACATGATAGATAGACAGAGAGACAGACAGACAAAAAGACAGATAGAGAGACATATAGACAGACAGATGGTCAGACAGGCAGACGGGCAGGCGGTGGAGGTGGTGGTGGCCTAGTGGACCAAGAGGTCATGGCAGATAGAGAGACAGACAGAGCACTGAATGATAGTTAGATAGACCGACACACAGATAGACAGACAGGCAGACAGATAGATAAATAGCTAGATGGATAGAGAGGCAGGTGAGAGAGAGACAGATAGAGAGAAAACAAAGAGGCACACAACAATTAGCCACTCACAGGATGTGTGTGGAGTGAACACTATACACTCGACTGCACTGAAGGCATGTTGATGGCGTCTCTGGACAGTCAGGAGAGAAGCACCAGGTGGCCTTGATGTGCAGCACTGGGTATGCATGGTTGCCGGGAATTCGCCCCTGAGCCACACTACCGGCACTGAATGGCAATGACCTACGTACATATTTGTATATATATATATACATATATATATATATATCAATTATATATATATACAAATAACATACATATATATTTTATTATATATATCACCCTGAAAGAAACTTTTGCCTCTCCAGCCACACCAACTACATCATCAGTGTGTTATTTTGGCAGAGTATATATCTCGGTCTTGCAAGAAAGTGATATGACTTAAGTTTTAAGTCGGAAAAAAAAAAAGAAAAACTTTGGCACCACTCAGCTTTCAGTGAAAATGTCATATTAAAAAGCATCTGTCTCTGCAGGAGCCATCCTCATTCCACATCTCATATTCCTTTTCATATTCATCTTTATTCAAAGCAGCTCTTCAGAGCCACAGTCGTTGTCAAGTATATGCATAGGGAGATTGTCCCGACATGCTGCAAGGCAGATGATGGGTTTGCATACAGTGTGTAACTGTATGTGTCGTTGTGATTGCATCATTGATTCTGCTTGTGTTTGGCTGAGTCAGGAGTTACTGGTGTACTTCAGAATGATACTTCAACCACATACAATCTGTGCTGGTATGCAATTTATACTGATGTGTTTTGCCTCATGTTTGAAGCTCTTATAAGGATTCTTTTATGGTTCTTTAGTAAACACGTTTTAGTATTAGTACAGCCACGACAGCTTCAAGAACTATTTAAATACCAGAGTCTCTTTCACCGCAGAGAGTTTAGTTCCAGTTCTAATCTATATTAACTTGATCCAGTTAATCAAGGTCTTTAGAGGAATTTTAGAACCAGGGTTTTGGAACTACAGTCTCCAAGCCCGTAGATGACCAGGAATAGCCATAGGAAGCACTAGCTTAATTGGTTTTCTCTGTGGTAAAACCCCAAACTCTTAAACATAATCCTCAATAGCACCAAAAGGGTTCCGTTATTAAAACAAGTCCTTACTTTTGCTACTACAAGGAATCCTCTTTGCTACGGTTATATAATTAGAAATGGTTGACAAAAGTCATTTCCTTCTTTCCATCAGAGACTCCAATAAGCCTGGATAAATCGGTTAATAGTCTTGGTTTAATAAAGTCCGCGCAATGGTCTTGTGGAGTGTAATTCCAGTTCCTGACACCATTGAGACAGGAAATCCTCTTACACAAGAAAACAGAGACATCAAAGCAACAGGTAATTAGAGCATAGGCAATGTTCTTGCTACTGGTATGAACAGAATCTCGCCTTTGATGGTTTCTTAAAGTACACAGAATAGAACAGATCTGTCTTCTTAAAGGGCTGATGTACTGTGATGACTGAAGACTTAATTGTTCTTTTACTTTCTGCTTTTTTATCACAATGCATTGTTTTACTCACATATTCCTCTATAACATGGACAGAAAATCATATTTTTGATGTTTTATTGTTGCAACTGAGGCTGTTTGCCTGGAATGCTTTGCAAGTACATAACTGTTTTGTAGTATAACATTTAATCAGCTCTCTCTCTCTTTACCAAATGTAATATTAGTTTGGAACCTCGGGCTGTTTTCTCCAGCAGAATGTTTTCGAGATCAAACCACACAGCTAAGAGTTCTTGAGAGTTTGTACACTGGTATTGCAAATAACCAAAACTAGATGTTTTCATGGCTTGAGGGCACTACATCGTCTTCGAAGAACAGCTGAAGTCATCAGATCCCACCAGATTGGAAGCTTAAAAAAATAAATAATTGAACGAATGAGTGAATTACTTAATTAATGCCTAAAGTACCAGAATAAGGGGCACAAAGGTTGACCGTCTTTGCTTTCCAAAGAATATATCTGCATTCTAGATGACAGCACATCGATTGTACTCAAGCCTCTACAAAAATGATTCTGCATAACCCCAGAGCAGGAATATTGCGAGCAAATATAATAAGAGTATCCATCCAATTAGACCATTAATGCAATGTGCCTCTTAACCTGTGGCCTCTAGCTGGTACCAGAAGGATATGATCTGCTCTCAATTATTCATGAGAATGCTTTATATATTACTCTTAAAAGCTTTACAAACACAAATGCTGAAATGCACACTAAAGCCCCACTTCTATAGGAATAGCAATGAGTAGATATTCAAGTCAACCATGGGATGTGATTCAGAAAGTGAATTCTAATGCACCTTCTGCCTGACAGAGACTCACTCAGAAAGACAGACTTCACTGTGGAGACAACTTCAACATTGAGAATCTGTATTAAAAGATGTAACAGTGACATTCAGTGCAACAATAGCAGAGGACACTTGCACAAACAAGGCGCACCTGTGCAATACTAATTATATCACCGCCCTCCTGGGTCCCTCCAGCGAGTCCTGACAATGGATTAGATGAGCAAACAGGCATACACATGGGGATGCATGGCTCGGTGTACATTATTCATCTTTCTTTATATCCTTGCATCTTTCTTTCTTTCTTTAGTTCTTTTTCCCTCTCTACTTCCTTTCTATTTTTCTTTTTTTTCTCTTTCTCTCTATCTGTCTCTCTCTCTCTCACCCTCTTTCTTTCTCTATATTTTTTTCTCGCACTCTCTTTCTCCCTGTTTCTCTGTTCTTCTCTCTTTCTCACCTATTTTTCTTTCGTCCTTCCTTCCTTTCTTTCTTTCCCCTTTATTCTTTCTTTTTTTCATTTGCCAATTATAGACTATGTATGATTCATGCTTTCTTCCTTTCTCTCCTTAAAATACAGAATAAACAGCTGCAGATAAAGCATTAAAGGACACATTAGTCACAGGTAAAGAGATTGTATTGATCCACACCCCACACTTATCTAGATCTGAACCATGTCTGATTCTGAACAGTCTCCACTTACAGCAGTGTCAATTAAATGAACAGTTCGTTGGATGTTCTGAATGTTCAAAAGAAATGTTCTGCTTTTATATAAACTCATATTTGCTGAATGCTAAATGCGTTTGCATCAACTGTTGAGCATAGTGAAGCTTGCATAAGTTACCCACTTAATCCATTTTGCAAATTAATTACTGGACCACTCATCAGGACGACTAAAAATAGTTATTGTTCTGACTGAATCACAGACTGACTCACTGACTCTCCACAGAAAAAATAAACATCTCTGTAAGCATTTAAAGAGATGTAATACAATGGGAAAACCATTTCACACACATGTGGCACTATATGTCTGGCAAAACTCCCATGGGCAAAACAGTGACAACTAATTTTGCACTGAATGTAACAAAGTGAACAAGAAAGATTTGAGTGGCTCTCAATTCTTACACTGGGCAACACATCATACTGTACTAGCAAGACCCTGGGCAAGACTGTAAGATATTTGTCTACATCTGATATGCAGAAAAAAGTGGCTTTGGATAAATACATCTGACAAATGATGCAAATGTATGTATGCTTTATTTGGACTAAGCAGTATAATCTGAAACGAACAAAATAAAAAACTATAACCCTGTTTTTGGCAGGCTATGCTAGCTAATTTGCTAATTTTAGCTGTTTGCCACACACAGGCTGTTTAATGTTTATGGTGTGAAATGTTGGTTTTAATTAGTTAATTTAAATTAGTAATCTAGTTACATGAGGCAGTATTGCTAACTATTCTGAATACTGTATCATTGGATAAAACTGCAAGCTAGATAGATAGTTACTACCCAGTTATTGTAGAGTTGGTAACATAAAAACATTGAAAACTGGTTACATTTTATTTTATGGTCCTTATAGATGATCTACTTTTACTGTCAACAAACTGGTGAAACTCTGTGGATAATTAACATAATTTAAGATAATACTCATCACTTTAAGACAAGTACATAAGTTAGTTGCACAGTTTTTGAATGTTATTTAGACATTTTTATCTTTTTGTGTACAGTTTTGTGTACTTTTCGCTTATTCATTTGAGAACCTAGGAACATCATGACTATTGTTTATCCTGGGACTTTATCCTATAAGATGGTTCTTGGTTTGGTATTCTCAGCTCAACATAACACATAACGTTCCTAGGATGGCACAATATACCTAAGTTCATGTAATTCGATAAGTAATCATAAACACCCTCATCAATTGCTAGGACCCCTACAAGACCACAGCAAAATAGGAATTATATTTAATTTTTTTATTAAATTATCTGCTTTCATCAGCAATGTTGAAAAGAAATCTAATATCTAATAGTCATAAGCTAAAAAAAGAAACTTTAAACCAAGAATTTGAATTCAAAACTGGGGAGTGTAAAATTTGATTAATTGAATTAATTAATTAAATAATCAGAACCACAATTCAAAATTTAATTCGTAATTTAGCCATTAAAGCGTGAAATGGCTAATTGCAGAGCAAGTATTCTAATACACATTTTCACTCAATAGAGTGAAACAAACTAGGCATCACTGTTTACAATTCAAATATAACCATCATATTTACTATTCACCAGCTAACCTATAACTTGTGTATATGTTTTAGAAGTAATGGTAAAATAGTGGAAATATCCTAGATCAGTTTAACGGAAGCGGTTCCTGGTACAAGAGCAATATAAGACTTTTGTTGGACCTACTTGATCACAGTAAGCACTAAGACCTTTGCAAGATTTTAGAGCAACTATCATCATAAACACCCTCTTTAGTGAGGAAGATTGTCTTAACACAAGGATGCCTCTGGGAAAGTGTGCTCAGGTCAGAGTTCTTATCTTGAGATACTTTGTGACTGCGGGCCTTGATCTGTACATGATGAAAGAAATGATGTTTCGGAATTTTAACTGAACTCAGGGGGACAGCAGCCCAGACCCCAAGAGCAGAATAATGCTGCCTCACTTAATTATGCAGTTTGAGATTTCTCATCTGCATCCAGGCAAAGAAAGTCAATTAAATGGAAATGGGCAGATAACAAAACCCAATCATGGGAGAACAGAAAATGCTTATTATGGAAAGAATTCTCCCCGACGCTGATTGGGGATCTAAGGGTATATGATAATCTTTACATTTCTGTGAAGGCCCGAGTGCTGAGGGATGGTCTTTCATGTGTTCTTATAAAAGTTTTTTGGAAATGTTAGCAGTCTAGTACCGATTGTCATTTCCAGTGTTTGGACACCTTGATATTTTTCTTATCTTTAAAACAAACAGATTGTTAGAAAAGAAATATTTCAGTTCTGACAACTCATTCTATGCTTCTACCCTGCACTGATAAAGTCTTTTAAATTATATCCCCTTTCAATAACATCAAAAATGTAAGACAAAGGACCTACAGCTTTGTGGATGTGTCTATATAGCATTTTATCTTTTACTGCCAGTTAAATACATTCTACAAAGTGCTCATATTTCATTCATTCACAATACAAACAAAAGATGATTACAGCTGACATTGCCCCCCCAACCCTTTGCAGCCATAACAGCTTTCACTGTTCTTGGAAGGCTTTCCACAAGATTTTGGAGTGTTTCTTTGGCAACTGTTTAATTCTGCAGAGCTGGACGAGAGGCCAGGCACTGGACAAGAATGTGTCATTATGGACCTTGTTTTGTTCACAGGGACAAAGTCATGCTGGAATAGGTTCTTCCCCAAACTCTGTCCACAAAGTTGGAAGTATGGCAGTGTCTTAAAATGTTTTGGTATGCTGAAGCATTAAGACTCTTCACTGGAAGTAAGCCCAAACCCCAAAAAACAGATTTTTCCATAGTATATATATATTCATATAGTGTATACATAGTGTATATCTCTAATCAATTTTTGATGTCACATTTAGTCTGAAGAACAAAAAGCACCAAAATATAACTGTAGTTGTACCTTAAATAAGCAATCAGGCCGCTGGTTAAATGTGTGTTCTTGAGTTAATGGTTTCAAAAGCAGTGTGGGCCTGACTGTGTGAGAAACACCTCTTTAGGCTTCTTGATTAAAGGTGAAAGAGACAGTATAAACTCTATTAGTTATGGCTGTTTCTCTATTTATGATAATTATGCAATGGCCCAGGGGTGACACCACCACACTGCTGACATTTTAATGAGAAGAGCTGTGTTCAGTTATAGGCATATACACCCGTCTAATAGCAATAAGGTCAGAGTTGGAGCACACTTGCTTTCAGGTGGTCTGTTTTGTAAGGGTTTAAACACTTGAATTAACAGTGTCTGGCTGTGCATAAATGTGTCTAGAGAAGAAAACATGCAAAAGCATATTTAATTCTTACTGCACAGACTGTAGCCTGCAGTTACAAGAAAGTGGTTTAGCACTGTTGGCTCGTTCATCATACTTGGAGGTATGGCATTAATGACTTATCCGTCAGCAAAGTCGAAGTCAAGTCGTTTGATGACATCACCACACACGCAGTGGAGAAACACAGGTGTCTAACATTGAGGACTTTTATTAAAGTTCTCTGTAACATTAACAGCCAACATGACAATTAAACAAAAACAAAACAAAGGCTGATAGCTTGAATTTTCTGGTAAATTTAAGTGTAAATAGAAAGTGGGAACAGCTTAACCAGCAGCAGCATCCTCCGGACTGGACGACTCCCTGCAGTGCTAGCGTTAGCCATGTTAGCTAGCAGATGCCATTTCAGATGCTGTGCAGAACGCTCTTTTTTTATTGTACTTTAACAGCCAACTTGCAGGTTGTGCAGGTCACCCTGCTGTTTGTGTGTGAGTGAAGTATTTCCACACATGTGATGTGTGTCTGTCTTCTCTGCTGCCATGTCTCTCATCTTGTTGTGGTCTTGTGTTTATATTCTCCTCTACAAACCAAAGTTACCGCCTTTTTATGAAGCATGGGCGTCACTGCTATAAAATCTCATAATTTTTCATTGAACTCCCCCCAATGTAACAAAATATTAGGTCACCCAGTGCTGTTGAATCTTGAATCTTCCGCGAAATAATTCATTCCACTTTATCGACAGGAGAATATACATACCACTGGAAATCTCCTCCAAGTTTCAAGCAGCCTGTCTATGCACTGATGATTCACTTGCATGCGGATTTCCAGTGGTGTGTGTATTCTCCTTTCGATGAAGAGGAATGGATTCTTTCACAAAAGATTCAAGATTCAACAGCGGTTTCCAAACAACCCCACCCCCTAAAGTACCAAGACTTTGCACATGAAGCAACCCATAAACCCATCCATCCAAACCCTGCCCCCCACCCCAATAATAATTGGTTAAACCAAGAAAGGCGTGTCAGCTTAAGCCAATCAGAGGCTACACAAGCACATTAACAGAGAGAGGAAAAAAACCCATGACTAGTCGACTTTTGTGTTAATGCCCTACTCGGAGGAGATAATTCGGAAAATGTTATAGCTATTTGTATTTAAGCACAGAGCTTATTGCACTCTAGACCACAGTACAGGTCACCGTATCACATTATTTCCTGATTATGTACAGATATTACAGGTAGCACCCATTGTAGGTTAAATATATTGCATATGGTGAAATACACATGGCTGGCTATGGAACGACATATGTGTGTTGATCTGCAGAAGCATGATGTCTGTTTTAGTCGGGAAAACCTTTTTTTTCATTATAATTTTGCCAATTATGCTTTTGGAAACTCTGCTTTATAAGTCTGCTGAGTTTTTATCATCTATATTATAATCAATTTCACTAAAAAGAAGAATAATTAAGAGCATTAAGTTATCAGTAAAATATATCCCTGTACAAGCAAGCTGGCAAGCACGTGATATCCCTGTGCAAGCAAGCTGGCAAGCATGTGAGTTGTGTGTAAATGTGTGTCAGTGTACATTGCGCCACCATCTGCTGACTTGTCTCACAGCTCCACAGCTGTGAAAATCTCAAACAGCACAAATGCTCCCTGATGTTTCAGTGATTTCATTTGGGTTACACATGGAAATGACCTGAAATGCCTGCTGTGAGTGATTACACTAGTTAGTGATGTAAGGTCATTATTTTTTAACCAAAATTGAAAAGAGTGCAGCAAGTGATGAGAGACAGAGGTCTGCTGCAGCCTAACCAATGGTTAAGCAGAGATAGTGATGATATAAATGATACATATATATTAATAATAATGGTGTTTTAAAGGGATAGTATCTACAGGCATCAAAACACATACAATGCACAACACATACATAAAACTTCAATAGCAAAACTAACAAGAGACTGTGCTCTGCTGCCTCTTGAACACTGTGTGGGGTACCTGTGGCGGTTGTGGTGGTGGCATAGTGGATAGGATACTTGCCTCTGGACCAAGTGGTCTTTGGTTCGAATCCTACCTTCAGCATTCCACCAAGCAAGACCCTTAACCCCAAGTCCCTTTAGATAAAAACAACTGCTAAATGCCATATCTCAGTGATAACACTAGCAGTGTTGGGATTCAGCCCCACAACCCTCTGATTGCAAGGGCAACACCCTAAACACTAGGCCACCAGCTGCCCCATAATGTGCTACAAATAAACTTGAACTTTAAAGTGTCATAACACTTTAATTTTAGATATTTCAGACAACAATTCAAAATGTAACATTTGTTAGATGCCCAAAAGTCAAAACTATACTGTGTGAAGGGGTTTATGTAGACTATCACACATACACATTGCATGATATACACTGTACTTGATAATGACATTTGAATGACTTTCTGATTTAAACAGTAATACATATTCATGCTGTCTGTGCTCTGCTTTTTGTTTTTACTGCACTTCTTACTCTACATTAATTTGCACATTGTAAAACAGGGACAAGCAGAGAGGCGAATGAAACCCCTCTTTTTAAATCAGTGACAATAACAACATGCATATTTTATAAGAAACCAAACTGATTTTGATCTATAGCACAACACAACCTGAAAATAATGGGATTTTATTGCAGCATCAAATCAGATGACTTTAAGTGCACACAACGCTGTCTGTTTGTCTCCAAGGCCATTGATAGGTTTAAATCATGATTTATCTTTAAAGAGTCGTTTTCCTCTTCTTTCTCTCTCTCAAAAATTTGAGTTTTTATTTAATCATGTTCAGGTCATTGAGCAGGTTTGCTTTTTTCCACTACGCTTTGGTAAGTACTCATCATGGTGCGGTGCACTGCCAGGAAGCACAATGCCTATTTTCAGGTTTCACTATCTGCTCTTTTGGGTGCTGTTGTTTTATTAATAAACACTCATGGAGAATGTGCTGTTCTAAGTGTGCTATCCAGACTGAACCATTTCTGCATATGGTTTGGAGCCTTGAGTGAGAAGTAACACACTGTATGCTTGTGGATCTGCCTTGAAAGATACTCTGGGGAAATCACCACCAGTGTAGTCTACTTCCACATCTGTGTTTGGGGATCGCCAAGAGAAATAATAGCCATTTGCATGATAATGTCTGACTAATTGGTTTGGGGAAAATTGTGCGTAATCTGTCTTCTAACAGACAAGGTCAGAGTTGGCCAAATCGCCCCCTTGGGTTCGGAATGGGCCAGCATAATTACAGCATGAGTATGCAGACGAAGTTTCATTTAATGGGAAATAAAAGGGTCTCTGTGGTAAGATAGAATGGCCAAAGCTATTACATCAGATGTATTTGATTTCAATTTGCAAACTAGACACATTTCCATCTCTGTCAAGTAACCCCCTGATGCCATTTCCATAGAACTAAAAGCACGGTGACAACATTTGCCTGTGTTGTTGCACAGCTAGCCTCTAAGGAGTTTGATATTTTCATCTACTGAAAACTTTCACACAGCTTGTGCAAAATGTTTTGTAAGACAGTCTCTTCAGTGTTCAACATTCACTTAGATCAGTGATTCTCAAAGTAGTACTCTGGGCCTCCTCGATGGTCCACATTATGCTCCATCCCTGTACAGTGCTCAGATACTACAAATCCACTGTGTTTAGTCTTATCCAGGGAAGGTTTGTGTGGCTGCAAGTTTTTATTCTAAGCAGGAACTCACTTGATCACCTGTTTGAAGACTGAGACAAATTGGAATCAGATGAACTCCTGATTGGTTGGAATCAAAACCTGCAGTCTTTTGTTCACACCCCTGGTCTATGGGGTTCAGAGGACTGATCTGAGAATCACTGAGCTACCTGAAACTGCATGAAAATGCCAAAATGGGACAAGCCTAGTTTAACCAAACTATGGTGAAAAGGCCCATAGGTTTGTAATCTATACTGCCTAATCAGTTTAGCTCTAAATGTTTATATATAAGGCATCTAGCTAGCAAGTTAACGACATTCATGTATGTAGTCCATCCATATAACTAGATGTCTATGACTAGTGACTTCTTTTTTAATCACCACTTGCTGTGATCTGTGCTGATAAATTAGCCCATTTTGCACATTGCAGGCCATAGCAAACAAATAGAACAGCTGATATGGACACATACGGTGACAAAAATGTTGTCAGAACTGTGTGATTTCTCTCTGATATTTTGCCCATGTGCAGTTCAGCACTGGGGAGTCAGTTAGTGAGTCATTTAAGGACAGTCTTGTCTATTCTGTACTGTCTGGTTAAAAAAAAGGGGGGGTTTATCAAGACACCTTCCCTTGCTTCCAAAGCAATACCCCCTCTAGACCTGGAAGAGGCTGGAAGAACAACGTTCCATTATGACTATGACCCATACCTGCATTTGGTACGCCAATAAATCGGGCTGGATCTTGGGAGGTCAGTGGAGCTTCTGCTGCTGTCATCATAGTTTATTAAAATCTCCCATCATTCTGCGACAGAATTCGTTCTACTGTCCCAAAGCAGCAGCCAGTCTTCTCATCCCTGTTCGGGAGCCTGCTTCCTGTGTAAATGAGTTGCCCTTGGCAGCTAGCAAAACAGCCAGACCTAATATTTCAACTCGTTCACAAACCTGTGCTATTAGACTGTGGAAAGTAGAGATATTTTAGATAATAAAATACAATTATAAGTTCTACCTCACATAACGCCCTAAAACTTTGCATTGTAAGGTCACAAAGTTACAAGAAAACTATTCCAATTTAGTTAATGTCTTCTGCTAACAAGTGAGATGCTGTCAGAAGGAATCACATGTGGTATGCTTGAGCATATCTTGACAGGTATTAAAAGGGCATATGCCACCCAGTGCCACTATTTTAAACTACATTTATCTTGGTCCATAGCTCAAATGAGATGAAGAACAAAACTTTTACCACACTCACTGCTTCTCATACACACAAAGACTCTTACACAGACATACACCTGGCCTTGGAATGTGTTTAACCAGGTTGGATATGAACTCATGACATATTGTCAGAGAGACTAAATGACACTTTACAGCTCAGTCCAAGTGTGATGGAGTGCAGTTAGATTGTCTATAAACACTGACTGTTGAAGTGGAAAAATTCGATCTCTAGGAATACATAGAGGTACTGCAGCTTTCTAGGAATATCCTTGCTTTCAGACCATTTGTAAAAGTTACCAGTTGTAACTTTGTCTCTGTCAATGACCAAACCTCTTCTTAGCCTTGGGTTTTACTACTGTATGCCTTAAAACAGTCTCTCAGACAAAGACCTTTAATGTAGTAACTATATGGAAGACAATGTGTTTCCTCATCCTCCAGAATTAAAAAAGGGTGTGTTTGTTACTATTTCTTTAAGACTGATGTTTGTAAATGACCTCTGATTGGCTGTTCTGTAGTTGAAACACTGCTGAATAACCAAGACTAACTATATAAATTGCTTACTTAAACAATTCCAATACAAACAGTTTCCATTCACAGCCTTTACAAACTACACTTAACAATCTTTATTTACAAAAACAAGAACATATCAGTTAACTATGATAAGGGCCTTTTAAGGAGTTTGATGCTCTTAATTAGACTTAACAATTAAAATGAAATTTTTTATTTTGTAAACGGCAAAGCACAAAATATTCTTTTTTTTTTTTCAAAGCAATGAACATAAAAAATGAGCAATTATTGGCACTTTGACCTCCTTGTCTATTAGTGGTACATCAGGTCCAATGTGAATTATTCTGACAGAAAATCCTCCAGCTATTGAAATAGATAAGAGCAGGAATTTGTGTTTCTACTGAAATGTCCATCTAAATGGTCCTGATATAGTTATTACATTGTATGAATAGACATTTTCAAAGAGGGTCCACTTGCTGGGTCTGATTTAGGAGTCACGGCTTCAGCATGAATGTGGTAGTCATTCTTTGCAAATATATGGACAATTTTCCACATATTCATTTAAAAGAAAGTATTCCTCCTCATTTTGGTGCATGGAGCATTGACTATTGCTGTTTAATGAAATGAAAAACCCTGTAAAAAGGAAATGATTAAATTAAATTGAGATCATTAACAGCACCTATTAAGTCCAATTAATCATTCAAGCCCCTCCACCCTTAAATCTTTTACACGTTCTGGAACCTACCGTAATCCTTGAAATAAACCTATAATTCCAGCAGCTGGGAAGAACAGCCCCTTGTTATAACAGAAGCTGTTATTCTATCCCTCAAAATCTCTTAATCACACTATTATTGAGTGCTCTTTCTGGGCATATGGTTTGCAAGAGAACGTTTAAAACAAAGTTTCTTGTGTTTCAGAAAGGCTCTGAGTGGGGAATTTGCAAGTACGAGATTTACACTACAACCACCCAGATGTTCGTAGACTGGAAGCATAATGCTGCTGTCATATCAACACATAACTCCTTTTTATAGTTGCGCACTTTTGAAAATCAAATTACAAAAGTTTTCCATGGTCATATTGGATACATTTTTCAAGTATTTGTGTTGGGGTGTGTGATTCTTTATCCATCTCATTTAAAAAAAAACAAACATTTTTTACATTACACCCACTGTGTACTTTAAAAACATATTTAACCCATTCACCAAGTGAAGCAGTGGGCTGCTGCCAATGAGGGGCGCCCAGGGAGCAGTGTATGGGAACGGTATCTTGCTCAAGGGCATCTCTGTGGTGACACTAGCAGTTGGGATTCAAACCCACAATCTTCTGATTGCAGGACCAACACCCTAACTACTAGATCATCCAGCTACCCAAAAATACAGAACGCTTCACGATTTTGCATGTTACATCATGAATATTACACCTCTGGGTGTAAAACTCAGCTGTAAAACTCCTGAAGTTTGCAGACGACACCACCATCATTGGACTCATTCAGGATGGTGATGAGTCTGCATACCGGCAGGAAG
>JBBPDE010000017.1:7916385-7934611 GCA_037974605.1 Nannopetersius ansorgii | reverse complement strand
CTTTGGAACATGAAATAAGGCAATAAATAAGTAAAAAACTAAAAAAGAGCACAGTCTGTGCGGAGCAGTCAGGAAGGCGTCTGGACGTGGCTGCGTTGTGTTTGTATAGCAGCTATTATGTGCTGTTCTAGCAGCTTCATGCCTGATTTATTTTCTGATGGGGTGAAAAAGAACCCACACATGCACACACTCTGCTCTTAACATTACTATTTTAAGAGGTGCCTATTTTTATGATGTAAACCATAAATATGCCTCTAAATGTTCTCCCAGATAAACTCAGTTTAATACAAATATAAACCCAAGGTTTAAATACGGAAAGTCAGGAACGAGAGAGACAGAAAGAGTAAGAGAGAGCAAGAGAGAGAGACAGAGAGAAAGAGTAAGGGAGAACGAGAGTGAGTAAAAGAGAGAGAGACAGAGAGAGAGAGAGAGAGAGAGAGAGAGAGAGAGAGAGAGATAGAGAAAGGGTTAGGGAGAGAAGGAGAGAGAGAGAGAGATACAGAGAGTGAGAGAAAGAGACAGAGACGATCCGCGTGCTCCGGGAAAGTCACGAATGAGAGAGAGACAGACAGAGAGAGAGCGCTAGAGAGAGACAGAGAAAGAGAGAGTGAGAGAGAGAGAGATGATCCGCACGCTCAGGAAAAATCACGAACGAAAGAGAGAGTAAGAGAGAGCGAGAGAGAGAGAGAGAGAGGCACAGAGAGAGAGAAATAGAGAGAGAGACAGACAGACAGAGCAACAGAGAGAGCAACAGAGGGCGCAAGACAGGTTTAAAACGGGCGCGATCACGGACGAGAGAGAGCCAGAGAGAGAAATAGAGAGAGAGACAGACAGACAGAGAGAGAGAAAGAGTAAATCTGCACTAAAATATCAAGGTAAAAGTGATCATAGCTTGCGTAGTATAGACCCACCTCCAAACCCAACTTTGTGAATAGATTAACGGCGATATTTTTTTTATCGCGCGAAAAAAGTCTCACATTAACACAGCACGTTAACGCTGATAACAGCCCAGCACTAATAGTTTAACATTTCCAAGGTATAATAAATTATTATGTATTATTTTAACATTTTAAATAATGCTTTAAAACATTTTTTGTTTGGAATTTTGAGTCGTGTGGTCAATAGTGTATAAAACAACAGTGGCAGTGCAAATGCACCCATATCTCTGGACAGCAAAACTCCTCACAATACATTGATGGTAAAAAAAAATGCAGGGTGGTGGCATTTGGTTTAGTGAGTTGCCTAACGATTATTCACCATCTTGCTACAATATACTGCATTTAATTTAAACTTGGCTCATTATAGCAATGGCTAGTACTGACAGCTATTTATAAACACTCCACTGTATTTAAAACATTGACTGATATAAATTCATGATTGTTCATTTGAACACAACATAAAAACAAATATAAGACTGATTGCTGTATATGGGTTTTAAGTGGGATTTGCTATTTCCTAAGACTTGCTACTGGATTTTCGGTCTAGAGCATGCGAGTACCAAATAAGAATACATGTGATTAAATTCTTGCTAGGCTCCAATTCAGATACAAATGACCAGGAGTACACATAGTATCAGAGTCTTTGGAGATGGTTCTATTAAATCTCAGTCAAAGTTAAGTTTTTAGAAGTTAAGACAGATTAATGATTAAACCAATGATATTGTGACGAACGGTGGAGGAAGGCAACACACACAGGCAGAGAATTCCTTTTTGTGTTTTTTTTATTTATCACCCAAAATGCAGCACACAACACAGCCTTTCTGTCCCACAGCCATGGGAGCAGCAGGCACGCCGGTCTCGTTCTCTCTCTGTCTTGCTCTCTATCTCCCACTCTCAACTCCCCAAACTCCAACCTGAACTGGTTGCTAGGCACCGCCCCTCCCCTTATATACCGAACCCAAAAACCCTGTGGGTTTCCATGGTGATGAGCCCAGGTGCAGCTCATCGCCCCTCCCCTACATCACGCACCCATCACACCACCCCTGGCCCGAGCATGGACCCCCAGTGAACCCACATTAACCCCCACAGGCCCAGATCGCCACACAGCCCCCTTGCAAGGACATAAGCCGTCCTTGGCCACTCACCTACCCCTTTACAGTCCTGGCGATCTGGCCGTGTGGGTCTTCTTCTCCCGGGCCCTCTCAGAACCACCCCTCTGAGAGAAACTCCTGCCAAAAGACAAACTCCTCCACAAACTCCTGCCCCCGGCCGCACTCCTCGTCGACCCTCGCCGACCCGCGCTGAAACTGCTCCGATCCGTGGCAGCCTCCAGACAGCCCGGCGGCCTCTCCAGCTCCCTCTTCCGCGGCTCGCTCGGCCTCTCCTCTCCGACTGGCGCTGCGAAAAGCCTGGGTCCCAGCTGCCGGTTTACGCTCCTCCCCTCTCTCTCCTCCTCCGACTCGCGTGCTGCAACTCGCCGACCCGCGTAAAGCCTGGGTCCCAGCTGCCATTTTGCACTCTGTAACTTCTTCCCTCCGACTCGCACTGCCCTTCGTCGAGTTCCGCTCTCTGCGCGGTTTCTCCTCGATGCTCTGCAGTCTTCCAGCCATCTCTCTCACGGTTCTTCGCTCGCCGCTGCCCTTCGTCGAGTCCTGCTCTCTGTGCTGTTTCTCCTCAACGCTCTCTGGCGGACTCAGTGGCTTGCTTCGGGGCTTGCTTGGCACTGCCTCACTGGTCGTGAGTCTCTCCGGGGCGCCTGGCGTTCCCAGCCTCAACGCTCTCTGCAGGGCTTCCAGCCGTCTCTCTCACGGCTCTTCGCTCGCCGCTGCCCTTCGTCGAGTCCTGCTCTCTGCGCGGTTTCTCCTCAACGCTCTGCAGGGCTTCCAGCCGTCTTTTTTCACGGCTTTCTGGTGGACTCGGTGGCTTGCTTCGGGGCTTGCTTGGCACTGTCTCACCGGCCACGAGTCTCTCCGGGGCGCCTGGCGTTCCCAGCCTCTGGCCCTCTCCTCGGCACCGCTGCTCACCTCTCTTCCACTCTGGCACCTCTGCCTCTCAGTGGCGTGCAGCAGCGGTCCTCGACTCTCCGCGCGCGCCGGTCTCCGCCGCGTCCCCTCTAGCCTGGCACCAAGTTCCCTCTTCTCAACCTTCCCCCACGGCACGTATCCCACTTCTGACACCAATGTGACAAATAATGGAGGAAGGCGACACACACAGGCAGAGAATTCCTTTTTTTCCTTTTTGCAGCACACAACACAGTCTTTCTGTCACACAGCAGCAGGCACGCTGCTCCCGTGCCGGTCTCGTTCTCTCTCTGTCTTGCTCTCTATCTCCCACTCTCAACTCCCCAAACTCTAACCCGAACTGGTTGCTAGGCACCGCCCCTCCTCTTATATACAAAAACCCTGCGGGTTTCCATGGCGATGAGCCCAGGTGCAGCTCATCACCCCTCCCCTGTATCACGCGCTCATCACGCGCCCATCACACCACCCCTGGCCCAAACATGGACCCCCAGTGAACCCACATTAACCCCCACAGGCCCAGATCGCCACAATATATACTCCTTTTCAGGAATTTCCTGTTCAAAAGGGTACTCCAGGCCACAAAATAAAAATCTACAAACAATTCCCTGTCTTATTGGTTTTAGAAACTAGTGTCAAAACATACAAATTTTCACTTGAACATATGAAAAACTTATGAACTATTATTACAAATAGAAATCATTTTTTCCCAGCAAGCTTGTTAAGAGTAGGCTAGATTTATCAAACAAACCAGTAAAAGATTATAAATTTATTTTTATTAACATCATATTAACTCAGATTCAGTTGTTGTGTGCAGTCATGTTTCTGTACATCACATATATTTACCGCAGCATGGTTCCGCCAATCTGAATTAGAGCCACTATCTGCTTCATAATTAAGGATTTACTATCATTTGTTTACAGAAGATAATGCTTTTAAATATGTTCTGACAAACTGGAAATCCATCAACTGCTACAGCAACTTGCCAGCTGGAACAAACTTCCCATTGTCGACCTTACCCTTTTTTTGGCCTGGTAAAGCTGCCTTATTATTATCCAAGAACATACAAGGTGCTGGTTAGGTCTAAAGGAGTACCACCGGATTGGCAGAGCAAATGATAGCAGTTTATAGTCAATATCTGCTTATAATTATAAACCCTGCTGCAATAAGTCAGGAGTGCTGAACTTTCAACTTACTGAATGGATAGCTGTCGCCTTTGATGTTGCTATTGATTTGTCAAGCCAGCAGTCTTTAACAAGTGTCAGTTTCAAGGGACCCTGCTGTTTAGTTATGCAAAGCGAGCACTTAATCCCATTGTAGATTAAGAAGGGTCACCCACTGCATTCCAATACGGCAAAACACAGCAGCTTTCATGATTGGAATATCGAGCAGTTGGCACACTGGGGTGAGAACTGCACTGCAACCTGGATGGAAATCTGTCAGCTTCCCTCGAAGTGGTAACTGATTTGTACTTTTAAAACAACTCAAACTGAAGTAAGGGGTGATGGATGGAAATAAATTTGTGCAATTAATAAGTACTTCTGTCAAGATTGACAAAGTTGACCAATCAAAGGAAAAACACATTTTGGATCAGGTTCGGGAGTTCAAGAAACCAAATAATACATTTTTAAAAAAGGCCAAGAAGTGTAAATGGATGTAACCAAGTAAATCATAAACAGTAAACCCCTGAAATTCACAGGGATTATGTTCCAAGAGCAATGGGATGATTTGGGATGATTTCTTTTACAAAAAAAAATTCCCATATTTATTGAGTAAACCCTATATATGCCCCCAAATATGCTCCCAAAACACTTTAATTTTATGCTTAATATATTACCTTTAAAATAAAGGTAGAACTGTAACTGTACTGTATAGGTTACACTGAACTGCTGTCTCTCACAGTGCTAGAATGTATAATACTGATGTTACCCCTGTATTTACTGTGATATAATTCAGGCGGGTGCGTTTTCTTTGGTAAAAGCAGGGTAAATAAAGTAATATAGCAGCTGGGATAGGCTCCAGTTTCTATCAACTTTGTGTTGTGACAACCTTTGCCTAAATTAATCCAGTGCCATTTTAATAATTGTAGATATATAACTAAATGTAATGTAAAATAAGTGGTTACCATGAATACTAGATGCCTGTCAAGATTTCCATTTTTCCATGTATCTGACAACAATAATGGACATGTAACTATGAGCTGCAGAGCTTCTGTCTCTGACTGACTGATGATGCTCTGGTTGCGACATTACTACCACTCTGTCACATGTTCAGCAGGCTGGTGAAGGGAACATAGCCCTGCATCGGGAAATCAATAAAGCTGAGCACATCACCTCCAGCCTTCAGGTCTGCCTTCCACTATATTCTGTGAGAGCTCACAGGCTCAGGTGCCTCACCAAGAGCCACTTAGTGTCTGAGCTGACTGATCAAATTTTCAGTTTCTAAGCAGACTTGCTCTGCTGTTAATTGATGGAATGCAATTATTTCACAGACAGTTTTTTTCCAGCTACAAGAGCTTAATTAATGCTGGTTAATTTTGTTGTATACTGTCTTTCACCAAATTATCACATGTCTGCAATTAAATTGGTAAGTAAAATGTAACGAAAACAGCACTCAAAAGTCACAGTCTTCTGTCATTTGTAGGAGTTCAGGTACCAATACTTCATTTTATCCTCAGCGATCTAAGGGGCTTTATCAGGTTATGAGATTTGGGATTTAACTGTTCATCAATGTGAGTCTTGCCATGAAACTCAAACTCGTGAAATTCATATGATGCAGTTGTAGTTGGCTGGACCTCGGAATATGTAGTAATTTAATCTTATAGGCAGCAGGTTTTTGGTCCTCACAAGCTTGTAGCTATTCAACAGTTCCATTTCCATGAATCCCTATGAGCGGTATTCCACTTGCAAGCACCATGCCGATGTGTGCCATAAAGGTAACCGTAGATTTGAAATATGTGGTAACTGTACATCTGTAGCAGCATTAACCATTAAAGTTTGTTTCTCATGCAATGTTTCCATTATTTTGTCCACGCCCTGTACTTTTCCACTGATGCATAGTCTTCAAGCTACAAAGTGCCTGATGAATACTTACTGATTTTCCTGCTCATTATAGCATTGCATCACACATTAAACTGTGCATTTTGAAACAAATTATTACCGCATAAGTTAATGATGTTGCGTAGCTGAGCTGCAACATAAATTCTTCATTTGCATTAACAGCGAACACGCTGAGAGTGATGCAAACCTCAAGCTGAGCCTACAAACACCACAACAAATTAAAGGCACAGCAAATCCATGCATAATAAACCATGTACAAACTGTTCTTTTACATTGACAGAGAATAGAACTGAGAAAGAAATGAAGGATTCAAGGGAATCTGATGCCGGAGCTTTTTACAGCATGCTTTATGCTTCGTTCCAACAGAGAGGCCAAACTTTAAATTAGTGGAAGTGTTTGATCGCTTTATATATTGAGTCAGACGAACCATTGCACTATTGCACTGTTTTGAAATCTCTGCTTTTAGCTGTATTTTGGAGAAGTAAAGAGTGCTGTCAGCAAGGGAGATATGAGCAGGAATCTATAAAACCAAGAACGATAGAGAGCAAGGTCAAGGCTTTGGTACATCTGCTGTGGCAAAATGAATTTGATTACTTTCTCTCTGAGTAGTCAGTGCTAGTATGTCCTTGTGGTTAATAGTTAATCCAAAAGTTTTAAATGTTCATAGGTTCTCAGACTTGTCCTTAACTAATGAGATTATTTATTGAGATATACCATTTACAGTGAGTCTCAAGAGGGGCTTGAAGTGCCCTTTCATTGCACATTTTAGGATTTTTTTTCTGCTCTAGCACACCTGGTTCATGGCTTAATAGATTTCTTTCACACTTCAGAGTGGCTACATCTGTTCATTTCTGGTTTAACCAAAACAAATGGCACTGCCAGTTTTTAATGCATTTTGCGTCCCCTGGCACTACAACTAGAATGTAAAGCCTTTATTTCATTGCGGTTGGAACAGAACCTGGGAAAGAGCTGTTATTCTGTTTTGAAAGTACAAACTATTGTATACATTGTGTCAAAATATAATAGATCTTATAGACATGATCCAAAGTGATGTACGAAATAACATATTCAGCTTCTATTAACAGTTTTTTCCTGTGCAGGTTTTTGGTGATTTAAGGTTTCATTATTTCAGGGCAGATATGTCATTTCAGCAACTTCAATAAGGTTTAACATGAATTCAGACCTTTTGAAAAGAGAAGAGGTAAATAAAGAGTTATTACCGGTAAATCTCTGCAGCACAACTTTGAATGTCAGTTTCTAAATACATTCTAATTTCTATATATACAATATGTGTGTGTGTATAAAATATGGTAATATTACTCATCAGATTGAACCCATTTAACCATTTGATATTTCATCTTTTATGCTTTACTTGAAGACATTTTTATTACTACACTTTTGCCCTGTTTTCATTTATTTATGTTTTGTTTGTATTTTCTTTTACTGGCATGACCTTTATAAGGTGTTTATATTGTTTGTCGATTTAATTTGCTTTCTTTTTTCTTTATTGGCCAGCAGTTGTTAAGCACTCTGACCTGCATTTTAAAGCAATCAAAAGTGCTGCATTAATTAAGGTTATAATGATGATGCTTCAGAGGCTGACAGCAATGGCAAGCTAATATGTGAAAAGGGTCCCATTAATTTCTTAAAAGCATAGAACTGGTTGTAGCTCCAGGCTTTCAGTCTTAACTGTTATTGTTAAGAACAACTTGTTGCACTGTTTCCCATGTAATTATTGAGTCTTGTGCTGTAATAAACTCAAGAGTTTATGGGGTGATTGAACTTTTTGAGCTCTACTGACCAAAGCTGATGACTATACTTGTAATGCAGCCTGTGTTGCACTGTAACAGTTTATGAATTTTAATTAATTTTGGACTAGTCTCACTGTAAGCAGCTCTGTAGCTCTGTAAGAGCTAATTCTTCACTCCAGTTCTGTCTTATATTCCAGACATTTACTTCACTGCATTGGCTGAAACAGACATGATCCTTCAAAATGGCAGCCAAGTCTTCCCTTACTAAATAAATGACCCTTCCTACACACTCTGGACTACAGTGACTATAACATAATGCAACCATTTAAACTAGCAGCACTTGTTTTAGATATTAATTTTAGACCAGTATTTGTTGTTACTTTATTACTTGAAATCCCCATTGTATCCACTTCATAAACACGTGTACATCCAGTTTATTGTTTAATGAACTCGTTAATTCACACAGTGTTAAGTACCAGTGGCGCCATTCAAAATGATCTTCATTTGAACTCATTCATGCATTGCATATAAATGTGAGTTTGATTAAGATACCTGGAGCTATTCAGTGGAAACAATAGCTGGAATGAAGAAATTATGGCCAATTAATAATGACTGACTTTCCTTTTTTCTCAGTGTCATAAATGTTTAGTTGCATAAAGCAAACATGCAATATGGAAATCAGTTGAAAAAGGCACGCACTTTTTGTATCCAGTGGAGTACAGCTTTATAAGCCATTTGACCAAATTAAAGTTACCAGAACAATGAAGCATATATTTGATGCATGCTTTTTCTTCCCAATAACCATATATCCAAGATCTGTCCAAGAACCTTGAGTTTTGATACATTTCACTGCATGTTGTACTTGTGTAACTATGCATGTGACAAATAAAGGATCTTGAATCTTGGATCATTTAAGAGTCTAGGTGACAAAAATGTCTCAGTATTTCTGAATCTCTGGCTTATCAGACCTTGTTATGATGACATTATCCCCATGAATTCTGCTTCTTGAATACTAAACATGTCTAAAAGTGCATCACATTGCACTGAAACCTTTTTACAGGTGACTAATGCATCACTATGACCTGTATCTGAAGGCGGTTTGGCTGTATCTGATGTGAGATCAAAGCCCCAAATGGACATTATTAAGAGATGAAAGTGCCGTATTATTGCCATTCTATATTGTATCTGCTGGCAGTGAGAAATGCAGATTATAATGCTCAATCACAAGAATGACTGATCCTTTTGTACTGGCATATGGCCTTGTATTAGACTTTATTATAATATGTTTGGTTTTATAAATGTACACAATCTTTCTCATTTCAGAATCCTGTTGGAACCACTACTTTTAATTTACTGTGCTTATGTAAGCAATCAAGTGCTAAATGAAATAAAAGGAAAACACATATTTGAGGTAAATACACTACATTAAACTCTAGCAGAACCTCCTTGCTCTGTAAGGTCCATCCTCACTGTTGTGGCATTTTTGGATTAGGAGAGTTCATCTGGAGAATTCCAAAGTGCATGCTGCATGGTGGCCTGGACTGTGGCCACATTGCTGATTCACCTCTGATCAATAGCTAATTCAACTCCCATAATTAAAGAGCCCAGAAATTGTGTCACGTCAGACAGTGTGATAATTGATCACCATGCCTGTACATTTTCCCCCCTATGGCTCTGGGATGCTCTGACCTTTCATTTGATCACTGTAGCCTGTAGAGGAGCTGAACCGGGCTTCAAAATTCACTTCACACCATGTCAAGCAAAATGGGCACCTTTCAAAATGATCCAGGCATATCATATGAATGTGGGCTTGATTGAGATACAAATAATAGGTCAGAGGAATCTTTCTTTTTACCTATTTGAATAAATGTACATGATGCAAGCCAGTCATCTTGAGTTTTAATTTTATACTATAGCATTATGGGTATTTTCTACTTTTGTATCTGCTGGCAATATTAAAAGACTATCTTTCTATAACCACTGTGACTAACAGTAGCCTATAAATATGATGCAAATAAAATATCCTGTGGGTTTAAGGCCTCATGCATGTCCAAACCAACAGCATTTTTGAAAACTTCTCCATTCTCAAAAAATACGATAATAACTTGAATGTGCTCAAACTAGCTCATTAGGAGGTGGTAACAAGTTAATCACATTAAGAAGAACATAATGAGCGTGCATGTTGCACAATCAAGCTGTCGTGGTTGGCTGCATTTGCTAGACTGTGACTATCAAAAGCTGTATCAACACTACTGCCATATCTTTGACAGTCTTCTATCACTCAATACCCTTAAAGCATGCTCCTGACCAAAAGAAGGGAAATGCAGCTGGCTAAAACTAGGTACTGCATATAGCACAGGCACACACCCCAAATCAGAATTATTTTTTTTATTTTTGGCTCTTTTTCATCACAGTAAATATGAACCCTTGATATTTAATGTTTTGTCAGATCAATTACCAGTTTGTAACATTCCCATTCCTTCTCACAACACTTTGCACTGAGATATTTTGGCACTGAGGATACAACACGATGAAGCGCACCACAGGGATGTTGTTGTCACATTTTTAATGAAAAAATTCTCAATAAATCTCCAGCCATGCTTTCGTCATGTATACAGGGTGTGTTTTTTTAATTTTCTTGTTGAAAAATGCATGACAGTCCCTGCAAAGTTGTCTTGAAGGCAACATTTGTTGGTTCAAACCTCTGTGTACTTTAATGCTAATGTGACAGAAGTTTAAAGTACCCTTGCCAAGGGCACTGGAATAACCTCAACCCATGACAGACCCTGGAGTGTGAACTTGTTGCTGATGACACTGTGGAGAGTCCTTTTCATCTTTGGTCTTGAGCTCACAGCATCCATTTCTTCTAAATTACTGTTAATATAAGGCTTATTTTTTGCACCGTAGAGTTTTAAGTGGCAATTGTGAATAAGAACTCCATGTTGTAGTGCTTAACAAAGGATTACCATGGTAATTCCTCACACATCTGGTTCTATCAGCTATTAATGAAGGAAGTGTTTGATGCAGGACTGTCTGAGGGATCAGAGATCGCAGGTGTTCAGCTTACATTTGTACCCTTGCCCTTTACACAATTAAATTCCTACAGATTCCTTGATTTTTTTAGTTAATATTTTGCACTATGGAGGGAGAAATATGCAAATCCCTTCCAAATTTTCTTTGAGGAAAAATGCTTTAAGACATTGTAATAATTTTCTCATTTATTTGTTGGCAAACTGTAGACCTTCAGGACATGTTTGCACCTCAAAGACTGTGGATCCTGCTTTGTTATCAAATTCTTATTACAATCACTTGTAATTACAATCACAGTTTTTTTAGGAAAAATCCCATTTTTTTAGAAATGTGTTGCCAAACTGAAATCTTGGAACTGATGTATATTAAAAAAAGAAACGAAGTTGACTAGACAAAACTTGAAATGTTTATACCGTCTGCTAGAGATAAAAAGTAAATTTAAGAATCACTGTGGGGTTTTTTTGTATTATTTTCTATTTTCAAAACGTTTAAACTTTTTCTGATTTGGGGTTGTCTAGTAAAATATACAATATACTGTCGTACCCATCCAGACAGAATAAGGTCAGTCACGCTTTCTTGAACTCCAGGTCATGAGGATCGAACTCACAATCTTCCAATAATAGGCCCCAATTTTAGATGGCTTCATCACCCAATATAGTTTTAAATCTAACAGATATTAGATTTTTTCTATTTTTCTAGATATATGTATTTCGCTTGTATTAGCTTGTTGATATGATATTTTCCACCTGCTATACAGTAGGTAGCAGCCTATGCCCCCAGGTGTCAAATGTTTGGGGTGGGAGGGTGATATTAGATCTGCATTTATGCTGGAATAGTATCCTGTTTTCTCACGGAGGGCATAGAAAGTGAGAGAAAAGAGGCTGAAGGTGACACATGAGGTGCGTTCAATTCAGGTATCAGCTCTGGCAATGTGAGCCAGTAAAAAACTGAATTATACAAGGTACCGAGAGTGGTGAGAGGCCAAATGCTGCTACGGGAAGCTCATGGAGCCCCGCTTTAACCCGAATGACTCCTGCTGCATGTGACAGGGTTTACACATGATCTCGGATTATAAAGGCAGAAACACCATTCTGAGTTCCGAATCTGAGTTAATGGACAAGCTGAACACATTCTGCGCCTAGTTTGAAAACAACAGTGCTATTATCAGCCACCTGGTGTTTGCTAGCACCAGCAGGCAAAGGGATGACATCAGCAGTGATACTACAATCCCAGCTAACAAAGTGCAAAACGCCTTAAAGTTTCTGTAATCTGCAAGTCCCAAAGGAATCTCTGGATGTTTTCTGAAGAGTTGCGTTGATCAGTTGTCAGACATCTTTATGTACATTTTAAATGAATCTCTGGCTCAGTCTGTGGTGCCCTCATGTTTAAAGAAATCCACTATAATCCCTGTTCAGAAGCATAACATGCCCTCCAGTCTTAATGACTATTGCTTCAGTTCGGCTACCGCACAAACAGGTCATTAGAGGACACTGTTTGCCATGTCCTGCACACCAACCTCACTGACGTGGACAAAAACAGGAAATTTGTAAGACTGCTGTTTGTGGACTACAGCTCAGCATTCAGTCACCAGTTACTGCCGATACTGGTGGTGTTACACAGTGTGCATTAAAATACATAGGATAGAGAACTGCTAAATCGTGATTGCAGCACGTATTTTGATCTAGTTGGATTTTGTGATGGCTGCACGAAAGCACGTGAGACCAGGCTCATAATTAACTATGCCTCATTAAAAGAGTGGTTTAAGACCATCTTTACCATATTATGTGTATATAGGCTGAAATTCATTTCATATGTTTGGAATTCTCTTTTTCATAGCTGGATGTCTTTGTATCTCTTTTTTAGGCTCTGTCCAACCCCTTCTGTGTTAAATCTAATATTATGGTTTAAAATACCCTTTTTGGAGTCTAAAACATAAAGAAAAGATGACAGAAATCAAGCATATACTTACCATTCTTATTCCTGCCAAAGAAAAACAAACCAAAAAAAACCACCCATGTGCAACACATTCCAATACAGATTGCAGTTTCTGTTCTGCTCTACAACATAGAGACATGCCTGGCTAAAATGGGCACTTTGCAATCAGTGTAACAGTAGGGACTGATGCAGAAATGCAAGCAGATAAGTAGGGTCTGGAGAGGGACAGACACAGCAGATGGTTCCATCCTTCTCATTAAAAGAGCTGGAATTTATTTCCCAGGTAATTGAAGGTAAAATGAATAACTGACAGTCAGCAGGCTCACATCCGTCATCCAGATAGATGCATTGAGTATTGCAGTACTGGTATACATATTTATCATCTGCCAGGGAAGTCTTTCACATTAGCCAAAGAACATGAGGCTTACAGTGTTCCAGCCCATATCAACATACTGCCTGAATAACATCACTGTTACTATATTACTTTATTCATGTTTTTACTGTAAAATGTTTTTTTGTTGCTATACAGACCAATTTTATTAAAGATTAAATAAAACCCATATACTAAAGGTTCTCCATTAACGAGAAGGACCACTTAACCATGCACAGCATAATTTAAAGCACTTGTCAACAGGATTTCAAGCTAGTAGTTGGGCTAGTAGTAAAGTGGAAAGTATTTAATAATAATACATTATAATAGACCTTAATAGTCCTTTCCAAAACCTCCATTCTAGTGCCTGTTGAGAGCTGTGTCAGATTGCATGACGGTTGATGTTGTGTTTCTCTGGCAATGTAAACAAACCGGTGATGATGGTGAGCAGTTCAGTTTTACATGTCTGGGCCCCCTAACTCTGATTTTGTCAAACAAGAGCCTCTCTGGGTAAACAGACCACTTCACTTCTTGGCTGCCCTCTGCATGGTAGGGCTGGCTTGAACAGCATTTTACAGGCTTTGAATCCCCGCTGATGTTTCTGCAAGCATTCAAAGTACTGAGCAATAAGCATTCAGCACTATGTTAATACAATGTCTGAGTTTCATCCGTAGTAACGATGCTGAGTATATATGTTCATTCGCTTAATTAAAATATTAAACTTGACAAACTACGCAATAACAAACTAGGCAAATAAATCTCAATTCTGGACTGATAACTTGGCATGTTATTTTATTTACTACAACATTCATGTATATGTATGTTAATTCATATTGTATAGAAATAAATGGCTAAATCAATTAGCCAGTCTACAATTTCTCATCTCCTCTGTGGCTAAACAAGTGACTTAACCTGGATCTTGTTCAACAGAAAAACTGTTGTGCATTTGACTTTTTCTATTTGTTTAATTTTTTAGTCAATATTCAAGATCTCAGGCATTCATGATATTGCACAGGCACTGTGTCTGGTATTTGAACCCCAACCAGCTAGCTACCTGATACCTTTATGATCAGCACTGTTCACCCCAGTGCCATAGTCAAAATGTGATTTCAATTGTCTAACATGTATCAAAGATGTATCAAAGTCATCATATTTAGAGTTACCTCCATTACTAAAGCCAGAGAAAAATCAGACCACTTTACATATTTAACAGTAATGGAATATGCTGGCTTTCCATCAGAAGCCACATTTAGGGTGTGAAGTGCAGAGCTTCCTCAAAGCCAGTGCAAATCCCACTGTAATTAGCATAAATATTTGGTTAATTATGACTGCTACTTTGGCAGACCTGACTTCACAAAAAAACAGAGATCTGCAAGATGTTAACAGAAGATGTGAGAATGATGGTGGACCAGATAATGTGGTTTAATTCTTGGTAAAACACACCAAAATGCTTTGAATGTGATGACGGCTAATGGCAACACTTCACCTATGTTTGACATCTTTGCTTAAGGACCTGCAAAAAGCAGACCATTCCTTTAGAGCTCGAGTGAATCAAACAGCATTTCTTTCTTTCAATGTTGTTTAAATCTTTTTAACACTGAATGGGTATTCATTAGAAAAAATGTCAAGTTTAACAGTCTGATTAGATTGTTTCAGAGAGCACAGTGAGCTGCCCACTTGCAGCCGCCACATCCAAACATAGAATAAGTGATGCTAAAGTGAAAATTCGTGAACAAACCACAGCACACAGTGTGAACAGCACAAAATTCAACCTCTGCATTTAACCCATTCACCAAGTGAAGTAGGGGGCAGCCAGGAACACGGTGCCCAGGGAGCAGTGCGTGGGGACGGTACCTTGCTCAGGGTACTTCAGCAGTGCCTAGCTGTCTGGGGAATTGAACCTAGACTTTCTGATTGCAGGGCGAATGCCCTAACCACTAGGCTACCAGCTGCCCCAATCTAAAATCTTTATCTAAAACCAGATCTAAAACCAAATAAAGATCAGAAGATCAGTAATTACTTTATTATAATTTGATCACTCTTATCAACTGGTTCATATGCATTCTAAGGTTTTTACAAATGACTTGACCCCCAGTACAGCTACATATGAAACTAACCTGGGAGATTGGAGGGTTAATTTAAGATAAGTTAGAATATGAAATTCTAGTCTAGTGCTAAATTAGGGTCCTCAAGGGTTACAATTAAACGCATTAATTGACAGTGAGCAGCTTGTCCCCTGGCAAAGTCAGGGATGGCACTATCAGTCACAACATTAAAGCCACTGATGGGTGAAGTGAACATGACTGTCTCATTTCAGTGGCACGTGTGAATGGTTGAGATATTAGGCAGCAAGTAATGCATGCTCCATGGGGAGAAATCAAGCATGTATTTTGACATGTACCACCTACCCCTACATTATTGTAACAACTGGCTGATATTAGGAGCAATGAAAGTGAAACTGAAAAGGACTCCAAACACCTTGTGACCTTGTCTCTAATGGCAGTGGCATCATAATTTGCCCTGCCATACTGCTGTTCAGGACTGGTTTGAGGAACATGATGTTGAACAAGTGCTGGCATGCATAATCTCAATTTAATCAAGCTACTGTGAGAAATGCTGCAGAAACAGGTTGGACCCTTATAGGTCTTAAAGTGTCATTTCTTAACATCTTGCAAATATTCAGAGATCTGGTGGAGCCCATACTTTGATGGATCAGAGCTGTTTTGGTGGGACAAAAGGAATTTACACAATATGGGTAGTTTAAATGTTATGGCTGAGTGGTGTATATACAGTGGGTAGCGCTGTTGCCTTACACCTCCAGGGTTAGTGGTTCAAATCCTGGTCCAAGCCTTGAGAGTGTGGAGTGTGTATGTTCCCCTTGTGGTGGCCTGGGGTTTCCTCCAGGCTTTCCGGTTTCTCCCACAGTCCGAAGATATGCATGTCAGGTGAATTGGGGATTCTAAATCATCCGTGAGTGTGTGCACGAACCCTGTGGCGGGCTCATGCCCCACCCAGAGGGTACTTGTGACCCTAGTGAGGATTGTAATGAAACATAGTGTTCTAATGCTCAAAAAGCGTAATGTGATGTTGTGTGATGTGATTTATTTTGATAATGAAAAATATTGTCATATTACTCAGCACTAGTGTGCTTCTATCGTTGGCTCTGTCATCTGAAGAAATAAATCCTGCATTCCCATTCTGGCACTAGCTTGTTTCAGGAATGAAATTTCTCAACCGGATATATCTACAGCGAAAGAGACACTATCTTTGCCTGTATTGAGCACAATATTCAATCAATGTTAAGTAGCATTTTTTTCATTTTCAGTACTTTAAGGGTCAAATGAAAATGCATATTATTATTTATTATTTCATTTCAATAAGCCATGCTTAATATATAGTTCTTAATTATGGTAATGAAATTGAATCCGTTTAATTACATCCTTGTGTAATTAAATGTGCAGTTTTGAAATTCCATTTGAATAGCATGGTAAACAAAAGTCATAACTTCCAGTGTCTAACAGCTAAATGAAATGCAGCTTTGAAACGATTCCAAGGACACGTTGATTTAACTTCCAGTTCAATAACTACAATACATGAGAGACAAAACTCAGTCTGTTTTCTTATTGCACTGCCAGAGCACTCCACAGAATGAAGGCTCTATGAGCCCCTCCCCTTTTCCAACTAACATTCATCATCTTGATGCTGTGGTTCAATGCAATTGAAGCAAGGTGTGAGGTCACCACTTCTCTAGTGCTGCTCAGTATTCTCTCTTGATTTTTGCTTCATCTATACTTCATCACTACATGTGTCATGGGAAGTGGCGCGATTATCTCCACTTATTCAGAAAGCTCTTGCAGTTTTGCCCTATAATTACTTTGATTATAGACCTCAGTCCACTAATACACTGCACAGCTAGTGCCAACAGCTGGAAAGAGCTGGAAATATTAGCAGACTTACACTTGAAAAAGTCATTATTTCAAGAACTTTTTAGTACAAGAATTTTAAAGTTTTCTGGCAATATTTAGTGAAAATTAACCTGGTCTATATGTAACACGTTTAGAAATATGGTGTTTAGTGTGAAATATATCAAAAATATATATATACATTTGATTGAGTGTACTGTAGTGAGCCTTCTGGTCCTAGGTTTTAATGTTTATGAAAGGTTTTATAAATATTAAGTTTATTTTATTTAATAGAGTCATCATGCTTGTTGTGTTTCAAACTGCAAATGTAAGTTTACCCATGAAGCTTCAATAGTCATGTTTCACCACTGATCTCACACACATGGCTTTGAAGTCAGGAGGTCTTACATCTTGTTGGATAAGCAGAAAGATCTCAAATTCCCCTGCATTAATAATCATTGCATTAAACATGTAGTGAAGTAGGTGGCACCGTGGAGAGTCACCTCACAGTGAGAAGTCATGGGTTTGAATTTTGGTTGAGATGGCCTTTTGTGTATAGTTTCCATGTTCTCCCCATGTCACCTTGGGTTTCCACAAGGATCTCTGGTTTCTGTTCAAATACATGTAGGTCAGGTGAACTGGAGGTGTTTGTCTGTGTGTCTGTTCCATGATTATGGTTCAAGCTTCACAGGCACGATTACACACTTGCAGGGATACTTTGATACTTTTATTTTCTAAATAGAAGTCAGTTCACAAGAGATAGCAATCACTCAGCACAATGGGCGAAGAGGCTTGGTTCCAGAACATTTGCAGGGTAACAAAATAGAGGAGCCAACTAGGGCTATAATACATGAAAATAGAGAAAAGCAAAGAAACAATAAGCTGGAGATACTTCCTTACAACACAAATGAAAGGAAGGAACTGAGTGGATGCATGGCGCCTGTGACACTGATGGACTGGACAACTTTTGCCCTGTGAAAACTGTAATAGTCCCCAGCATGCCTTGCACACTGGTTAGAATAAGCAACTCAGATAGTGAATCAGTACATGTAGATGTGGCGGGACGGTGTAGGTAAATTTAAGGCCAGTACTAATGTGTACACCGGTAGATTATTTTTAAGTGGTTTACAACCATAAAGCTGTCCAACAACGCCACCTAGGGACTTCCACCCTAAGAATATTCTCTAATAAAAAGGACACACAGGTTCGTTCTACTCATACAG
>JBBPDE010000017.1:7823944-7843940 GCA_037974605.1 Nannopetersius ansorgii | reverse complement strand
TGTGTGTGTGTGTGTGTGTGTGTGTGTGTGTGTGTGTGTGTGTGTGTGTGTGTGTGTGTGTGTGTGTGTGAGAGTGTAAAGACAGCATGCCAATAGTATCTTGTCACACTCTGTTAGCACTGGAAAATGTAACAGAATGAAAGAAATGTCGTCACATTTCAGATATAGTTTTGTTTTGAGCGATTCAGGATTGTCATGTCATTTCAGATTGTGATCAAGTTTTCTACCATTGTATTACACAAAACAAATGGATCTAAGAACAGTGGAAACTTTAAAAAAAAAAAACTTGGGGAGATAAATTAGAAGGCCCTTAACCTATTTACGTTAATTTAAAACGAATACTAGAACTATGTGTAGGGATAAAAAATAACATCTATCTATCAGGCTCCAGGACTTACAATAAGAGTTCAGCAGGAGAATTAAAATACACATTATCATGCAAATTGTCAAGTAATCCTTTCAGGGTGAAGATTAATTTTATAATGTATTCGATGAAGTGTTTGGGTGTCTCTCTGTCACCATCTGTCTAGATTGTTGTTGTGTGTCTTTCTTTTGGTGAGGGTTGTCTCTGCTGGACTGGTTTGAGGTAGCTTTTAGAGCAGACGTTGAAGTCAGCCTTGTTTCCTGTCCTTCCGGACCTCCACACAGCTGCACGGCTATAAATATAGATCCATGCCTGCTGGAAAAGCCATCATAGTAAACATAAATCATTTTGTGCTACTGTATCATCACACTGAACAAACCTCACACAATCCTTTAACTGTACAAACAAACAAACACTTTAATTACAATACAAGCCTGGATGGAATATATGGGCCGGTAGTCTTTGCTGTCCAGTGGCCACACCAAAGAGAAAGAGAGGTCCTGGATCAGATTGTCCTGAATATATACCAGAACTAATTACCAGTACTGCTTCAGAATTTTATGAAATGTTAGGGTTCTGGTTAATTATTCTCAATTACATGACTGTTCAAAGAGGCTTTTACATTGAAAGAACTGTTGTCCTCCCACAAAGACAAAATAAATAAAATTAGCGAGAAAAGATTTTCTTTTTCAGTCCTGACAACATTTGTGTGTCATTTTGAGAATGTTCTACATTGAGTGCACTGTAGTAATGCTCTGAAATAAAAATTCTTGAAATCCAAGCTGAAAGTCAGGACCTAAAACGGAATGTTGTTTTATGTGTACTGTACACTAAATAAAATGCTAGGCAAGGAGGCAAAAATACACGCGTTACTGATAAACCTGGTTTTGAGTAAGACATAACTGTTTACATAAAATAAACTTCCTACAGTATGTGGGCTAGTGTGAACAATCCTTTGTAAACGTTCTCATTTTTATTATTAGTGATTTAAGGGTTTTGCATTCAGTCTTATTTGTCTTGGCGTTTGAAAGCAAAAGAAACATAATTAAATGTTTTGTTTTTTTGGCACTCGCCTAACTCAGTGATGTTCTGTTTTGTTCGACGTTTACAAAATATATTTTTTCAAGAAGGAACAGAAGAAAAGGAAAATATATAAAAATAAATGGGATGCCTTTTTACGTGTAATGGGATGCCTTTCAGTCTGGTTCTTGTTAGTGAAAAAATGTGAAGGCATTATACTTTTGTTGTTTGTTGTTGACTTTTTTCAATCTGAGTGGAATATATTGTTAGTCTTCGCTGTCCAAAGGCCACACCAAAGAGAAAGAAGTTCTGAATCAGATTGTATCGGATTGTACTGAAAAAAATATTCCAGTGTTTCCATTTATTGTTACTGTTGATTAAGAATTTTATGAAATGTCATTTATTCTTATGTAACATTGTAGAAAGCTTTTAATTTGAAAGGAGGCCTGGTCACCATTCTGCACAGATTTCACTGGAAATACTGAATGCCTGAATCTCGGCAGTTTAGCATCCTGGAGCGACTGCTGCCAGAGAGAGAGAGACAGACAGACTGTGTGTGTCTGTGTGTGTCTATATGACGTTACACAGAGTTGAGAACTAACAAAAGACGTATTAAATTCCTATTGGTACAATGTGATGGTTTTTATTTTCGTTCCTTTAATTTAAAATGCCAGCAACTGAACTTTTAAGTCATAGCTGTGCCCTGTGGGACTAGCGCTTCTAGAAGTTGTTTTGTTCTTTCTCTGTTCTGTTCAGGGGTCTGATTATGTAGCTATGTAGCATTGTGCTATTATTAGGCCTGGGTTAAATCTGTAATTGAGAGGAGCCGCCAAACAGTCCTTTCATATAAAGAAGAGAAGAACACCCTCTGTTTTTATCTTGCAATCAGCACAGAAGCTAGTGCAATTATCCTGGCTGTTTTTGTATGTTTGTGCTTGCGTTTGCATTAAGGGACAGGTGGCGTAAACATAGAACTGGCCTCTGTGCGCCATTGTCAGCACAGCCATTTGCATTAACATACTATTTGTCCTAATGTTTATAGTGTATGGATTAGTCTAATCCTTAAACCGAGGCACAGGACTACAACCAGCCCCAAGTCAAGCCTGCTGGGTCCCAGAGACTGCAGTCATCTGCTTTTTTTTTTTCTTAAAAAGGAACAGGGCTGTTTCAATTCCAAGTAGGTGTCTAATCTTTACAGTACATCATAGTCACAAGACTGCTGTAAGAAAAACACAGGAGTTCTTGCATTTGACTACTTTGACGCAAAAAATATGACGTATGAAATGTGTACAATCATATATAAGTCTTTATTACCTATACAAATTTGTCTCAGCATGTGTCTTACTGCTCAGCAAAGTTAACAATAATGTTAACTGAAAAGTAGTTATGTTGTGAGCTGGTGAGAGCACAGGTTTGCTCCAGATTTCTCTTCAGTGCCTCCCGCCGGAGTTTGGATTTGTAAAATTCCGTCTGGACCTCCTGATTTAATTTATTGAAGGACTGATTGAGTCAAACCAGGTTTCTGATGGAATCTACAAGTAATACTGAAGTTCCCCAATAAACACATTGATATACTGTATTTACTGTTAGGTTGAGGGATGGGTGTGTGTTCATAAATGGTGGTGAAACTGAAAATGTCAACTGAAAAGCTGAAGTGTGCTCATGTATGAAGAAGTGTTGCTTACTTGTCAAATACTGTGAAAACACTCATTACATATTTTGGACAGTTTTTCTTCATGCAATCTGCAAGCAAGGCTTGATGTGGGCCTAGGTAGCCTTTAAGTCAGACCCAGTTGATACTACTGATTGTTCTCAATCAAGAGGCTTGCAGTGAGTGTCTGTGTTGGGGATGGTTTAGTTGACTGTTGGGTGCATCTTCATTTTGTGGGTGGCTGTTGTTTTGTCGATGGAGCTTGTGTCAAAGTGGGTTTTTGGGTTTGTTTTTTTTTTTTATATTGCTGTGGCCACAAGGATTTTGGCATGGCAAACGAGAGAAATGTTACTAGTGGAAACAGTGTTTCAAATAACATGAAGTGCTGCTCTTAAGACCTGTAGTTTCACAGAGCCAGTTGAAGTCTGCCTCTGCAGTAGAAAACAAATGGGCTTGGTGTATTTTCTTGCTGTCCAGTGTCCAGGCCAGCGCGCTTTAATTAGACCTGTGGCCTGACACATCACCGCTCTCTGGCTCTGACTCACGGGCTTTCTGCCTCTGCCGCCGAGAGAACATCTGCAGGGCATGTGTGGATCAGCCCACTAACCTTACCATTAACCGAAGGGGCAAGAGGCCCACTAACACCTGAGGAGATAATGAATTCAGTCCTGTTCTCCATAGCTCTGGAGACTGTCGTCAATAAAGTAGTAATGGAACAAAGGAAGAAGACCAAGAACATATACACACTTGAACATGCCGAATAAGACAATAAGATCATGTGTGTTCAACCAGACTTCATTCTTGTATCAACTCTTCCTGTCCTTCTGTTTCTCTTTTTCTTTTTCTAATCATTTTTTTCTCTTCTGTAGATCTGTCCCGGAACAGGTTGCCGGAGCTGCCTGTGGAAGTGTGCATTTTTGTGTCGCTGGAGCATCTGAACTTGTACCAGAACTGCCTACGTTCGCTACCAGAAACTTTGATTAATTTGCAGGCCCTTACATACCTGAACATCAGGTAAAACAAGCACAAACACACACATACAATTCCCATGTACTACAGTACAGTTAAAATACCTTCGTCTCATAATCTCTGTGAAAGATGTTTTAGAATGGTGTTCAAGGTTGTTGTACCTTTTGATACCTTTTACCATTAACTCTTTCTACATGTGGAGTGGATCTAGGAGTGTCAAGATAAATTTAGTCAGCTGTGCCAGAGATACCATTTTCTCAGGACTGTGTACTCTGTATACTTAATTTTTTTTCATGCAACCAATACACCTGATACAGCATATCAATTAATAATCATAATGTGGAAAACGCTAAAATATTGGGGTCTTGGTTGGGATCTGCTGCTCTAAAGCACTGAGCTGAATTGTTATCTCAGGGGAGGTTCAGTAATGTAATTTAAAAAGGATTTGACAGACCGATTAGCATGGGACTAAGTATCTGTTTATTTGTTCACAAAATCCCCTCAGTAGAAGTAGGCAAGAGGTTTGTGGGATCTGCAGAAATACAGACTGCTTGACTTTCATTACTAAAATGGAATTTTTTTTTTTAAAAGGCAATAGGGCCACATTTAAAAAATTGACTAGTTATGTTTTTTTTGTTATGAAGTGTACTGTTCATTAAATGCTGATACTATTCAAGATATTCTTGGAAAACCATATTTTGATTATGATAAATGTCATCATAAGAGGTGTGTTGCTTAATATGGTGCACAACTATGTGTATGAGTAGGTTTTGCTACTTGTTACTGTGAGGTTGAAGTAAACTGCTAATATTGCTGTATTTGCTGGACTGCCATAATAAATCAGTATAAGGGAAACACTGTATAATATACTTCATTGAGTAGGACAAATCTTCAGATTGGATAAGAAAATTTATTGCATTTCAATTCCTTGTAAAGATTTACAGCACTTTAACAGTATATGTATAATACATTGGGGATAATTTGTTGTTTTATGTATAAAAATGGAGTTAACATGTGCTCGGTGCATATGTGTGATCTAAACTGCTCGGTAATAACCATCAAAGCAGCTTATCCAACACTGATATAAGAACAGCGAAGCTACCAGTATTAACACTGAGGTATTGTGTGTACTGTCTGAAATGGGCTGTAGATTAACATTCTGCTAAATAGTGTTACTTCCCCCTGCCTTTATCATGCTTTCCACAGTCGAAACCAGCTGTCCACCCTGCCCGCTCATGTGTGCAGCCTGCCTCTAAAAGTGCTGATTGCCTGCAACAATAAATTAATATCTTTACCCGAAGAGCTTGGCCAACTCCGACAGCTCACTGAATTGGTAAGTGCTGATAACTTGTAATCTCTCTGGGTTCGTTTCTGTTTGGGTTTTGCAGGTTTTGGGTCACTAAAAGGAGTTCATGCACTTAGAACACCCACCACTGTGTCCCCTAACAATATCTAGCCTCAGTTAGTTTAAAATGATGTTTGAGGCATCAACAAATCACTGTATAGAAATAGTTGGCAGCAATTTTGATTATGATTTAGATGGGTCTGTGTTGATGCTGACTGCGTCACAGAGCTGGGTACATCACTTTAGGATGATAAACATTTGAAGTGTGGAGGAGAAAACTGTTTGACCAGCCTAATTTACAGCATGATAGCACTTCATATTAAAACTCCACGCCTGCTGAAGAGAGCGAGTGCTACAAAGACGTGTGGAGAGGCTGAAGAAGCAGAAGCAGTGTGTGTAAAGCATAGAAGCGCACACTTATTACTGGTAGCAATAATCAAAGAAGTGTGAAGCAGTGAAATGTACTTTTTACTGGTAGCACTGCTGCAACTGTTTTTTTGTCAAAAAAGTCACAGAGCACCACAGTAATAAGAGAACACCTGAAAAAAAACTTGTGGGAGCCATGATGAACACACATATACATTTTTGCAGTCGCTTAGTTAGCAGCCAGGATCACTGTAGATGCTTGGAAGTAAGTTTTAGAATTCTGAAAAACGTGGGATATTTTCTCGTTAGCTGTAAATGTATTATTTGTTTTGTTTTCTTTTATATTCTCTTTCTCATTTTCTGCTGCTTTTCTCTCTAGGATGTTAGCTGTAATGAGATCCCGACTTTGCCATCTCAGATTGGACAGCTTGAAACTCTACGAGACCTGAATATTCGCCGAAATCACCTTGTTCGTCTGCCTCCTGGTTAGAGTCCACATATCTCATATCTCTGGGCATACACACAAAGCACATATTGGCATACAGTTTTCTCTCCATAAACACATATGGCGTTCCTTGCCTTCTTGTGGAAAGTGCATGGTGTACCTCCATCTGGTATCATTCACATATCACCCTGTAAATCACTACATTCCTTCTCAGCCTACATGACCATTTTTTGTTAGTTACTGCTCAGTGTCCTCTCCCAGGGCTTATCTTGTGTTTCAAAACATGTTTGCACAAACACATCACTGTACAAACAGGAACTGTATCCCCATCCATTAATTGCTCATTTGAATGTGTAATGTTGTTTGTTGAATCACAGTTTTGTTGTTGATGTTGCAGAATTGGCTGAGCTGCCGCTAGTGCGTTTGGATTTCTCCTGTAACAAGGTGACTTCGATTCCACTATGTTTCCGCAACCTCCGCCACCTCCAAAGCATCGTGCTGGACAACAATCCCCTTCAGAGTCCTCCTGCACAGGTCTCTAATACACACTGCACAGTAATGTGTGAAAAACATGGTTTGTTTGAGTTGTTAAGAAGTCATTGTAAATGTTGCCTTAGAAATATTACACATCTCCTTATATTTTGTGTCTGGCGTATGGCTGGAAATTTGATCCATTAACATTTAAATGGGTCTCAGTCGTACTTTCTTGAAAGGATACTCCAAAATGAAAGACGTGTTTTGTCTGTGTGATCTTCTAGATCTGTATCAAGGGGAAGATCCACATATTCAAGTATCTGAACATGGAGGCATGTAAAATAGCTCCAGACCTCCCAGACTATGACAGGAGACCACCTGGCTTTGGTTCTTGGTAAGAAGCTTTATAATCGAACTTTACAGATTTAGTAGTTATTTTCTGGCACACTAGAATGTAGCAGGTCAACGTTTTTTTCAGTGTTTCATAAACCTGCTTCTGTTAGCTGTCTCTGACGTAAGAAGTCATGCCCTGGCATGCATAGATTCAGTACAAGCAGATAAGTGTTATGTGGGTGTTAAAATGTTCCAGTACATCTAAAATAATGCAAGTAACTTTGAAATAAACAACTCTGTTTATGGTTAATGTGGTTTATTTTCCAAAATGGTTCTAATGTCTTAAGTATTATCATCTACGTACTAATGTGAATATGCATGTCCAAATGAAGTGAATTTGAGTCTGAGGCATATGTTTCTGTAAACATTTTACTGATTACCTCGTTTATAACGGCGGCATTCATCCACTTCAGACATATGGCAGAACCCCCTTGTACAGGACACGCTCCTCTCTGTAAAATCTAAACTCTTTCTGCATTAATGTTTCTGTTAGTGTGGATGAGCTGTATCCAGGCCGGTCATATGGAGCACTGGACTCTGGGTTTAACAGTGTGGACAGTGGAGACAAGAGATGGTCAGGCAATGAGGTGAGTTTCAGATTATCTGTGTGTTTAAATACCAAAACAGGAAGAGTACCTGTCCACTTGCAGCAATGATGAATAATGAATAGTGTGAAGCAATGCTTCAGAGATAAGCTTATGACACTAGATTCACTAAAGTGACTTAAGGAAAATCCCTTAAAATCCCTTTCCCCAAAAATTCATAACCAAATTATTTGTTATTCTTCAAAAGAAATAATAACTTGTGAAACCAGCCTCTGGTTTGTAGCTTTGTTGTCTATTCTGCTCATCCATCTAACAGCATTTGCTGTAGTTTTGCACTATCATACTTCAAATGTTTAAAACATTTGGACTTATTTAACTATATTGTGAACCATTCTTGCAAAATAATGAGTTTTCATATTATTTGCATTTTCTATAACAAACAATTAAAAGCTATTTTAGCTAGATTTTACAAATGAATAATTTCACCATTATTTTCTGTGTGCATGAACTCAATCCATGTTTCGAAATGTTCAAGTCAAACAGCAGCACAACAGCCCTTATTATTAGCAGCTGCATTGATCCTGGACAGGCTGCAGTACCAGCCATGATTGAGATTTCTTGGTTTATGTTGCCTTCGTTCACTCAGTGATTTGCTTTTTCTCATCCCACAGCCCTCTGATGAGTTGTCAGACCTCCCACTGAGAGTGGCAGAAATAACCAAAGAACAAAGACAAAGGAGAGAACGAGAGCGAGAACGGGATGAGCACAGGACCGGGTCGCTCTTGGCCAATGGAACATGTGAGGAAAATAGGGAGTGGAAAAAACACCTGTTTCTTGTCATTGTTATTTTGCAGTAATAACTTTGGCAAATCTCTTTTTTTTTCGTCTCAGTGGAGTCAGAGCTTGAGCAGATAGACTTTATTGACAGCTGCACAGGGGAGGAAGATGAGGAAGATGGAAGGAGCCGAGGAGGAGAGCCAGTCAGCCTTAGCTCTCAGTTTATGGCGTACATCGAAAGACGAATCACAAGAGAGGTGTGTTTGACACCTTGATATGTGCCGTCTTATTCCACAGGTTTATTTATTCATTTTTTTTCATGCTGTTAACTGTAACACTGATAACTCATTTTATTCCTGGGATTCTAGGGTTCACCTGTCAAGGCAAGTTACCCCAGAGACACAAGAACAGATGATTCAAGACGCCATGGCTTTTTACCCAACCGGTAGGTTTATGTATTAGTGAAGACTTGAAAGTACAGTGCACAAATGTATGCGTGCACTGCAAACATCATGTTTTTTTTCCTGTCATGTTCTCCTGCAATGCAGTGTTTCATTCATAAATTCATTTGCTTGCAAGGTATACACATTGTTACCTTAAATGCTAAAAAATGGGTGAAGTAATTAAAATAGTGCAAGGATTTTTTATTGCCGAACGAGTCATAAGAAACACACATTTGTCTTAAGTGTGATGTTTATCAGTTGATTGTGTTCTCTACAGAAATGCAGCAGATACAGTCAACAGTTTGTCATCCCCTACACATAGTCAGGTAATTTTCTCTTCGACCTTTCAGTCTAGTTTATGGTTTTTTATTCATTTTTTTTTTTTTTACTTGTGTTAAATCTTTGCTACGCATGTATCTGAATTTTAGCGGACGGTATCGGGCTCTGGGGTGGGGTTGGAGCGCATGCGGAGAGAAGCCCAGCTCGCAGCTCAGCGGTACGAAGATGAGAGGCAGAAAGCAAGGACTGCACAAAGAGATGCTGTTAGGAATTATGTTAAGGTACACAAATGCATGTGTGACATATGTTAAAGAATACTGGACTGACCTCACTGATAGATGGTGAATGGATAAAATGAATTAGGCCACAGTAACAACCCATGCCTTTGAATGTATAGTGAATAGAAAATTACTGACTTGTTCAACCGGAATAAACTTTTCTAGCAGACACCATGCATACAACCTTAGTTCATTATTCCACTGGAATAAACCAAGCTGGTACACACCGGGTAGGTATAAAGGACTTTTGCATACTTACACACTGTTCTCTTTTTACCTTTCAGCAAAAGTCCACTCAGAGTCCCAACAAACTCAGCCCCACAGATAGCGATGTAAGTCTTCCTCAACCACACATGTGCATTAAATGGCCTCCCCAGCTGCCCCTACACTTTTCCAGACCTCCCTGGTGTGTCTGTCTCTGTCTGTGTCTATAGTTTACCCCTTTCTTCCCGCTGCCCCTCAGACCCTGTACCCCTCCAGACGCTCCACTCATACAGATGACTCCGCCCTCTTTATGGTAAGAGCCATATTGCATGAAGAGAGCTTCCCTGTTTCCCATCAGTCTGTCATAATCAACAAATGACTCACTTACTGCCACTACATGTGTTGTGCAGTCCTGTTTTTACTTTCATTCTCTAAACCTGAAAAACAAGTGGCAAGACTTAAAAAGAGATGCTTATTTGATAAATGAGTCAGGAAAGGAGTCTATGCCAAGAAAACAAATTGTTAAGCAACAGTTCTAAGATTTGTTTGAGCCACTCATGCTACTTTTGTATGCATGCATACCCTTACATGCCCAGAGTAGCTTGTTTTTATTTGATCTATTTCAGTGCACATTGGTAGTGTTATACTTTGAATCGTAGTTCTCCTGGGAAATTTCTTTGCCAGTATCTTCTGCTGTTATATTATTGAAGTATATACTGCAACAAAAAGTTTTGCTCTCAGTACTTGGCAAATTGCTTGAATTCAAGCATGGAAACAATATGTATATGGCAAATTTAAATGTCATTTTTTTTTATGTACCACTGTATATGTTATTAGGTTAGTCTCACTTTCACCTTAATGAAATTATCATATGAATTTAACTTTGATATTCAATGTTTTTTGGCTAAAATAATTGGCAAGTTTTAAAGTTTATGCAAGTTTTAGTTGTATTTTTTTCAAAATTCAGTACCTATCCCTGCTTTTTACCAAATCATCAGTGCTTCGCTTTTATTCTACCTCACTTGTTTTATGCTGCCAATCCTTTCTAGCTGCCCTGCTGATCTCTGTTGTGCTAACACGCTAACCTTCTTATGGAGTAGGTCTGCTACTTCCTGCAAGTGCTTGTTTTCCCACCTTAAAGCTTTTCTTCTGCTGTGCTTTTTTCCTTCTCCCTGTCTCCTCTCCCTGAATCTTTTTCTCTCTGACTGTCACTGTCTCTCTCTTATTCGACTTGGCTTTGCTGGCCTTTGTCAGAGTGAGTTCGAGCCCTTAATGGTCTTTGAAATAGACATAGACACCAACACTATAAAGAAGCGGCCAGGCCCTCCCAAGCAGGTGAAAAATGTTCACAGAAACCGCAGATTAACACTTAGCACACACAAACATGCTGCAGATCTGCTTTTTTGAGTCACTTTTTAATACATGCACTTAAATAAGCACCATCCATACACTGAAAAAGAACTACTAGATTAGCCAGTATCTCAGAGCAGTTTGTTTCTGCATGTTTGTGCACTTTCTTTTGTAATTATTTTTTGCATGCTTGATCTCTCTGCTAAGCTTTGGGCCAGTAGACGATCCTCAAAAGATGTTTAAGGTTTTCACCGCTCTTTTTTTTTTATTTTGTTTGTTTATTTAATTTCCTGCTTGATGTATACCTCACATATTTCTTTGTTTCCAATCTGTATGGCTTATCTTCTTATTTGCGCTGTCTCTTGTCTTGTTTGTGCGTGCTGACAGTCTGTCTCTGGTAAAACTGCGGATGGGTGTGTTTCTCCCTCCTTAGACACTGCCCCCTCCTGTTTACTACAGGTACACCTTGCTGCATGTCCCTGCTTTTTTTGTTAGCTTCTTTGAACTTTCAGATTATGTGCTTCCCCATTTAAGTGCACTGATGGCTCATCCTTAACACAAAGCAAACACATTGATAATGTGGTCAGTTAAATTTAAATCTTGACTTTCTTTCTCACTTTGTTTGGCCCGCACCTGTGAAACCGCAGCAAGGGGAGGATCGTGCCTCTCTCTCCCCAACAGGTAGGTTTTTTCCTCTTCTGTTTTTGCTTGCATGAACATCCTCACTTTTGACTCCCATCACATTTCCCAAAGCGGTCATGTTCAGGCACCAATATCACTCCTCATCCTTTGTCACTTATCACATACAGCCCAGCAAACTCCTACTTACCCCAGCCCTGCTGCCCCGCCCTCCTGTCGTGGAGCCACCCAGCGCCCCGAGAGCTTCCTTTTCCGCCTCAGCCAAAGAGAAGAGAAGAAAAGAGGTACATTTCTTGCCTCTCTGTGCTGTAACAGTAATAGGGGGTGATGTCTGACACAATTCAGCAGCACTTTTAACAAGAATGTGGGTTCTCTGTACTCCTTTCTTTTGTTCTGAGCTATAATACATGACTAATAGACCTCTCTTTATGTGGCATGTTCCTGTTTTTTTTTTTTCTGAAATAACTACCAGCTGTGCATGTTTTGTGCTTTCTAATGATCAATATTCTGGTGTGTGTGTGTGTTTGCTTTTTCATTGCATGGTTATAGCTCGACTTGCTTTTTTGGTCCTCATACCTCATTAATTTTCTACTTCAGTATTGCCTCAATGTAGCTGGTGGTGGTAATGTGTGTTTTTGTGTGTGTAGGAGAATCAAGGGCTGGGAGGCTGGAACCTGAGGAGGTGACACCCACACCATCTCCAGCTTCTAGTCCTGCAGGAGAGGATGTTGAATTGGTGGAACAGTTGAGAAAGGTACTTTTAAAAAGTTAATACTGTTATCATTTTCCACTAAAACGCTAATCCCAAGAAAAACTATTTGGAGTACATATAGTGGTCTGTAACATGATGCACTTTTTCATTTAGAAACATAGGTGTCGTAAATTTTAGTGGCTTAGCTTTTGTTTCTTGTGACATTTCTGTAGAATATTGAGTCTAGGCTGAAAGTGTCCTTGCCCAGTGACCTTGGGGCAGCCCTGACAGACGGGGTTGTTCTGTGTCACCTGGCTAATCATGTCCGGCCTCGATCAGTACCCAGTATCCATGTGCCCTCACCTGCAGTGGTAAGTGTGTGTGTGTGTGTGTGTGTGTGTGTGTCTGTCTTTTAAACTAGTTTATTTTTTGGGGAGTCTGTGTTTCATACTTGCCATTTATTTACCTTTTAGCCCAAACTGACTATGGCTAAATGTCGGCGGAATGTGGAGAACTTTTTGGAGGCATGTCGAAGAATTGGGGTCCCTCAGGTAATCAAAAAAATTCCAGATTAGATTAATTTTAAATGCTTTTGTGTAGACCTATGGTTATTTCTAACCTTCAGAATATGTGAATATTGTTATTGGTTATATTAGTAAAAAATATTTAATTATTAATAAAATTTTTGCTGATTAACTTGTAATTGTCGTTTAAAAACACTAAATGATGTTATCTATTGCTGTCTTTAAAATAGGTCAATAGGAGGATTTAATATAGGCATTATAATTCATATTTATGACAAATCACTGTTCGTTCGTGGAGTAGTCATAATTTCGGCTGATTTCAGAGATTGACTCCTTCTAACAAGCCTGATTAACCTCTCATGCTTTAGCCTAATGCATCTCATTTGAATGCTCCAGCTCTTCCATAGCTAAAACCAGTAACTCTCTTTTTCTCTCCCCCTTTATCCCCTCTGTCTTGAACCATGCTGCATTTTTAACTCATTCCTTATTTTGCTTTCATGTCTACCCACACACTCACCTTTCCTGCTCTTTCCTGTCTGTGGTTGTGTTTGTGCTCTGCTGCTTGTTTTGGATGTGAGAAGGGATGCCTGTGCTCAGTGGCTGATGTATTGGAGGGGGAGGTGCTGCACTTGTACAGGCTGCTCGAAGCCCTGCTTTCTCTGGCGCCTCCTCTGCGGCCCTCGCCTCCTTCCCAGCTGGCAGGCTTTGCCCTTTTCTACCTGTCAGTTATGTCTCTGCTCTGCGTCCTGTACTGCCACCTAGTGCCGCGCATTTAAACTGCACAAAATGTGTACAATAGCGTGCAAATTATTTCTTCTTATTATAGCCACCAATTTACAGAGCACACCTGACCTAGTCAGCTTTTCCGAACTAATATCTGGATGCACTTACAGAGTTGCACGAAATTAGGTACACAGTATTCCGAATACCAGGTTACAGAACTCTGTGACAAAGCACAACACAGAGAGAGAAAGCTAACTCTCAGCCTTAAGAATGAGGAACAAGCCTACTTTTGGATGCTGTATTCTAGCTAAATGTGTGTCACCAGCTGTGGTTCTGTATTTCTATGTTGCCCCATTGTTTAAAAGGGGGATTTTATAGAGATGTCACAATGCACAACAAGGGCAAACTAGGAAAGTGGACAAAGTGAAACCCAGAGGCTTCTTTCTTCTTCTTCTTCGTCTTCTTCTTCCTCTTCTTCATCTTCTTCCTCCTCTTCTTCTTCTTCCTCTTCTTCTTTAATAATTATAATTCAATTACTATGATTAATTTACGTTATCACTACTATTACTATATTTTTTGTTGTTATTATTGTAAATATTATTATTTATTGAAATTGGCCACCAAATCTTTGCTTGTCTCTCCCTGTGTGCCTTACTATATTTGTGTTTGTGTATGTCTCTGGGTTTATTTCCCTTTGTCATATTTCAAGGACGTTAAAATGTAGATAGAAAGCATTTGATCTTGTAAACATCATAGCCATATGTTTATGAACCTGATAAGGCAATCTTACCTGCCCCTAGTGGCCCTCTTCACAACTAAGCAAAACACAGTGTCTGTCTGCAATAACTTCTTCCAAAGAGCTGGTGTGCTGAGCTCATACAGAAATGCCACTGTTATTCCTGACCTGGCTTGGTATATGCTGATTTACGCCTTGTGCATTTCTAAGCCTCATAAGCAGATGATTTGCACAATTCTTAGAATGTCCCCTAAGTATAAAACACCCAGCAATGCTGCAAAATCAAGTGGCTATTTATAAGACAGTTTTAGGAATGCAGATGCATACTTTTCTGTGAGAGGCACATGAGAGGATCTGAATGGTGCGGTACGTTTATACTGATTATCAGAGAGTGTATGTTTAGGTAGTATGGCTGAAATTCTGACAGCATTTCCGTGTTTGTGTGCGTGTGTGTATTTACCCTGTTGCCTAACTTTCCTATAGTCTTTTTACGTCATTACTCTCTCCTACAGCTTTTACAATAAAAATCAATAAAGTGAAACCATCTAATCTGATAGTTGTACTTGTTCCTCTCTCTGTTTCTTGCCTGTCCTTCCACTCCTGTGCACTTCGTCTTTCCTTTCTGTTTTTTGAAAGCCATGGTCCAAAGCACAGTTTTGCTCCAGTCCAGGCTAATTAGCTCATTAGGGTCTGTTTGAGACTGGCTCCTGGGTTCTTGGGTGAGACATCTCGAGTCTTTTCTTCACTTTCTCCTTCACTCTAATCCCACCTTTTTCTTCTTCCCATTCTTCTTTAAGCTCATGGCTTTGGTTTTCTGTCAGTCATCCACTCCAGTTTTAAGTTGTACAGTTTTGAGTTGAACATGTCTTCATCCGATTGGTTTTTGTCATTTGATGACACCATTTTTTTTTTTTAAGTTCTGCTGTTTTTCATGATTTGTTTCTCCATTGACATGCCCTTTTCCTCTCTCCAATTTTGTTTTGTACCCCACCCCCTTCTCTCTCTGTATGTCTGTGTGTGTTTGTCCCTGTGTTGTGTTCGTGTTTGCGTGTTGGTGCACACGTGGCCTCAGTCCCAGCTGTGTCTGCCTCTCCACATCCTGGAGGAGAAGGGTTTGCCTCAGGTGGCCGGGACAGTGCGTGCTCTTCTGGATCTGGCCCCCCCTAAACATGCCTCCTCACCCAGCGTGACCCCAACCAACCCTAGCACTGCTTCTCCACTCACCATGTAGGACACACACACACACACAAACACACACACACACACACACATTCAGCCCAGGGAATGAATATTGGGGACAATTCTCCACCCACTTTTGCCTACGCAGACTCTTACTTGTTTTCCTGTGCTTTATGGGCTGTACAGGGATGGAGACCTTGAAGTTTCCTGATTTTTTTTTTCTGAAATACCTTTCCACTCCCCATCACTGGTCACCACTTACACCCATCCTAAAGAGAACACAGCCCTGGCTGACCCTCCACAGCTAAAGGATGGAGAAAGGCTGCGGTGAGAAAAGAGGAGTGGAAAGTTGCTGATATCCGATTGCTGCACACACAGATCCAGCAAACGTGAGATTCACCAGACAGAGATTTTTTAAGTTGTTGTTTTTATAATGGCATTATCTCCCATTAGTTTCTTTATTTTTGCACCATATATTATATTATTATTATTATTATTATTATTATTAATGATCATGACAGACTGGGGCATGTCAGACATTATTAATCAGGTTGAGTATTGAAGTTTGTGGTCATGGTGACACAGGTTGGTACCATCTCAGCTTATAAGATAGTGCTGCATTGGGTCAAACAGACGGTTTAAATAAATTACACTAATTATAGGCATTAGAGTAAGTTGTGAGGTGATGTTAAAAACTGCATCTCTATAGTGGAACAGTAATCCTCAGTTTAAGGCAAGCACATTTGCGTGTTGCACACAATATTGAGCTGACATGTACGTATGTAGTCACAGGGTGATGCTGTTTCCTAAAGCTATATGAACACTTTTAGTAGACATCCTGCTGGTAAAGAAGAAGTTATCTTTATGGTGGGAATGCAGAAGTTATGAAGCTGGTAATCTAGTATGTTAAAGAGATGCGGCAAAGCACTATATAGGGGGCTAAAGACATAAACACTGTTAAAGACTGAAACACTTTTATTTACAGCCTTGTTTTGCAGGCACTTTCTGTACCCTTTTGAGCACCAGACAGTGCTCATGTTAACAATTAGACTCTGAATTGTTCTTAAAAGGGCTTGCAAATGTTACTTTATTGCGGTTAATCTCCTTTGTGTAACAGGTTATGCATGCATGAGATACTAGGTGAATTGGGGGGTGTAGAGTAGGGGGTGCACACAATAGCTCGTCTGCTGCCTATCAGCAGGACTGTGGCGGTTTAGCCACCTTTGCATGACTTGCTTGGCTTTCATCATCAAATTCCCTTGTCAGAGGCTGTATGTTTGTACCAGGCGTGCCCACACCTGCACCCTGCTGTATGTTTTCAGAGGGCTGTCCTCACTGCTGAGTCAAAGACAGAGTCAACAGCATGAGTATAGACGCACCACGGCAGGTTTACTGGGGTGCTTGGTGCTTTAATAAGTGTAGAATGTAAAAAATGTACTTGGTGATGGTTATTTTGGCTGGTCTTTAAGTGAATATTCTTATAGGTGGGCGAGCAGGCACTGTAGTTTTCACTCACCCAGTGAATAACATGGCATTTAGGTCAGATCAGTGCTTGCCCACATTTCTTATAAAGGAAAAACATATATATATATATAAAAAAGAGCTTTGAAAGATGTGCATACAAAAACATATTATATATTTTAACTTGCTTTTTTAAAGAGTTGCATTTTAAAAAGGGAAGTTAAAAGTGATTTTAAATTTAAATGTTTTTGCATTTTTTATATTTTTTTCTTTTATTTTGACTAGGGTATTCCCCAGCAGAAATTATGTTGACCCTTCTGCAGGAATTTCTCCTGCGTGTCTGTACAGTAAATTAATACATTCCATACGTTTACAAGTATGTACTGCTGCCCACATAAGAGGACCCACTACGTACTTCACGTTCACACAGCGTGGATTTTTACCCCAACCTTGCTATTTTTTGTGGGGGGTTTCTGTTCTTTAATTTTTGTTTTCCTCATTGTCCCATCCAGACATTTTCTGTTATGTTATAAATTTAGGTAAATATTAAAATATTTTCTGGTATGAACATTTCGATTTATTATAAAAATGAATGAATAAAGTTCCCATTTCGGCCATGGTGCAAGAGAATCAAAGAATCTTTTTTTTTGCCGCTGCTTGTTGCTTGCTTTAAGGTTACATATCACTTCTTCCTTTTTCCTTTTCCTTTTTTACTCTCTTTCGTCTTGGATTTCTTGCCCTTCTTGCTGGAGGTAAGGCCTTTCCTAACCAGAGTTCCCCTCCACCATGATTGAATCTGCAGTGGAGGGAAAAAAAAAAGTTGTTCCAGAAGAACATTCAGGTTCCTGGGCAAGGCTCCCATACCTGGGACATGTTAATGCCTGTAAGATGTTTTTAGAATCTCCATTAAAATAGACGAACAGGTTCAGAGAGTAAAAGTCAACAGTTCACCTTAGTGGCTGCGTTTCTCTCCAGCTCCTCCTTCTCCAACTGCTTGCACAGGTTCTCCTTCTCCAGACGGTCCTCAATAATGACATGCTCACTCTGCCTGTACTGAAAACCATCAGTGAAAGGTATTGAATAGTCTGATACATCAAACCTCTTGGGGAGATTTAAATAAATGCAAACTGAATTGCAAAGCTAACCTTTTTAGCTAGGACCTGTAACTGTGCCAGATTGTTTGTCTTGTTGATTTTTAAGGTGTTAAGTTCTTGCTGCTTGTTCTCCATATCCTTGTCATAGCGCTCCATCCAGTATTCCAGCTTTTCCCCCGAACTCTTGGAGCACAAACAATAGTAGAACAGAGATTAGTTGTTAATGTGTTAAGTATGATCCATGTTTTCCATTTAGTGGATAACACCCTTTTTAGTATTTTATTACTAATGAATGAATGAATGTGCTCTCATTCCAGGTAGGTCAGTGTGAGTTGGGGATCCCCTCAGGTAAACAAACAAAAAACACCCAGATATTTACAAAAAGGGTAATATTGAACCCAATACAACACTCACTGTTTGATGATCTTTAAGGAAAGATTCCATCTCTATGTGAACCCTCATCTCCTCATCCATCTTCTCCTGTAACAACTAATGGGACAGTTCAGTTTTAACAAGTATGCCCAGGGGAATCAGATCAACAACGATGTTTTATAGGAAAAATGACAGCACTCAAAACATGCACCCTTGTGTCATCCTCCAGCTGCTTCTCTGTCTGGGTGTTAAGTTTCTGCCCCTGGTAGGTCAACAGCTCGGTCCTGTTCTTAACATACTTCTTTTCCAGGCTGGTCTTCACTTTGACTTCTTGTAGTTGATCCTTTAAGTGTGCTGTCATTTCATCACGAACCTAGATGGAGACATACAGATCAGTTTTACCCTACAGATCTGAAAGAACTTGCATGATGAGTTTTGGAATATTTGGCTCGTTAAAGCATTGGAAAAAGCGATTGACAATTAGGATTTTTCAACAAAACGGATAACCAACAAGAATTTGACTTAGGGCTCAAGATATCTGTATATCTGACTCCAACACATTTATCACTCCAACGTTGTTTTGCACTGTTACTTTCGATGTGCATTGCTTTGGCTAAAATTCGTTGATCATTTAAAATTTTAACTAAACAATTATTTGAATGTTTCTCAAAGATACTCATGATGACATACCAAGGTTGGTTTCCTTCAGATGCCACCAAAGATCTAAAGACAGGTGAAGCATTCTTATACATTATTATACATATAATCTGTAATTACTAATTACCTGAAGCGTCATCGTTTTTTCCTTGCGCACATCAACCAACTGTCTCTGCAGTGCTTTAGTCCTGAGGTGAGTCTCCTCTTCTCTGCAGCACATGAGTTCCGTGTTTATGAACATGTAATGCATTGCAGCATAGCTTAATAATACAGTAGGTTTGTACCATATATAACTTATTTCATGTCTAGACCTGATGATTATGTCCTGCAGATGAGCCTTCCTTTTCTTCTCCTGCTCCACTGCCTGTAACAGGCTGTGAAAAGTGTTTTTCTCCTGCAGCTCAGCCAACGCATCCACAATGACCTGGTCCACAAAGTGTCTACAAAAAGGATTAATTGGTTTTGTTTAATCAGAAGATTCCTGACTTACCAGTAAAGGTGTTTTCTACCATGGAAACAAAGTGAGTGAAAGGGAGAGAAAGAAAACCGATGGTCATAATAGTAAATAACTTAAGAACTGTGGCTAACCTATTCCTCTGCCTCCTCTGAGGGTCTTTTTTTATATACATATAAATAATTACATGCTGGGCAATGTTTTTTTTTGTTTGTTTTCTGCTATTAATCCCAATTAATCTCATTGTTATGCGCAAAATGAATTCAAAAGTAGTGTATTGTGCACTTTTTAAAATACTGCTACATTAACAAGAGTGCAATAAGGGGACGCCTGACCCAGCAAAAAGCAGCCAAGACTTTGAGCTGCATGCTGCGAGCAACCACGAGCACAAAAAAGCGACAAACTTTCCAAATAAAACTACTTTCAGATGAGGTCTGATGTTTAAGACTTAAAGCTAAAGGCTTTTAGCTTTGCAGAGATGCCCTCTCTCTGCAGAGAGGGCATCAGAGTACTGATGATCTTCTCTGCAGTTATCACTCTCTGCAGGCGTTTGCGGTCCATAG
>JBBPDE010000017.1:7802732-7816532 GCA_037974605.1 Nannopetersius ansorgii | reverse complement strand
GGGTATTCTGGAATTATTTCTAATGGATAAACTATTATGTTGGACAAGGGAAAACATCTCACATAATTAAAAAGGAAGTCGGGATTAACTTTTAACTTCCTGCTGACATTATGTTTCTAGAACTTTGTGTTTACTCTCTGAGCCCAGATTTAAAATGCAGTTAACCCCCCACACTCTCTCACACACATCACTGTAGAGCTGTACTTGTTCTGAAGAATAGGCTTATTCACTGAGGGGGGAAGTTCAGCTGGAGTCACACGATTGCACATTTGCTATTTTAGCAGAAGCGAGCGCACAGGCGTGTGGATCAAAATAGTTGTGACTGGCTGCAGGACGTGTTTTGCTGAAGCTTAGTTAACTGTTTTAAGACCACAGGGTCTGGATGTGTTGGGCATTTCTGAATGTCGTCAGTAGTGGTTTCTCCTTTCAGAAACGTGTCGGAAGCTCTGTGCTCCTGTATTCATGTGCATACCAAAACCCGCCAGTTTCAAGACTGTTCTTGCTTTATGGCTGTGCATTCTTTTGCTTGCTTTCTGTTCACTTTGTTGGCTGCAGCGACGGTGGTGGTGGTTTACAGTCCTTCATGTTGCCTCACAGGCTGAAGTTCAGCCCCACCCCTTGTAGCGAAACAGAAACACATGTTGCTAAAACAAAGTAGGCTCTATTATGCGGTTGGCTTTACTGTTATTTAGCCTTTGTTTTTTTGGCACTTGCATGTTTGAATCATTGCTGTAAGTGTTAATATCCCCCAGAGCTTCAGAACTCTCTTTTTGACCTCTTATGTAAGGAAGGAATATCCTGTTTTGTACCCTAACAGTGCCAGTTTAACCATGGGTTTGAAAGGATTTGGGAAGGACGAGTGGCGAGAGAATGGCAAGTGGTATAGGCGAGCCCATTTGCTTTTCATCTTGGTTGGTTTAGTGGGTTTGGATATGATATCAGTTTGGTTACTTTGTGCTGATGCCATCAGGTACATGTGAAGTGTGTGTATATAAATACACCGTAAGCCACCAGATTTGCTGTCTCCAACATTTTGATGTGCCTCCAGGCTATAATCGCTGACCTAGATCGTTCATTGCTTTTAAAAGAGGACAAACCATTAGTTTGGACTAGAGCAGATTCTGTTTGCCCATTAGTCTTTGTATCCGTAGGCGTTTGTAATGCTTTTCCAGTAAAGTCTAGTGCACATTCTTTCAGACTGGTTTACTGGTGTCGCGTGAGCCTGATCCACTGTTCTGTTGACATAGAAGCTCCTCTGTTTGCGCTGCTTTATCGTGACAATTAAGATGATTCACTTTAGACTTACTCACTCGTGCCCAAAACTCACAAGACAAACTAAGTGAGCATGTGATGTTCATCCTTGCCTGGCTCAGCTGAGAAGAAATGGTTCATCCCCCCTCATACTTCATGTGTGAAAAACACACTAAAATGCAGTGAATTCTGGGACTTGAAGAAAAACGAGTCTTGAAATGTTAACATTACCAATCGCTTTGAAAGCCCACTTTATCTGCAAGTTTGCCGATGTGCTGAAGGAAAACAGAACATGTCGCCTTTCTAAAACTATATAGGCATAACTCTACATCCCATTGTAATCTGAGGGTTTAAAGCAAATCATTTGTAAAAAGTAAGTTCCAGAGTATTCTGTTCTACCTTTTGGCCCACACAGAAGCTTATCTAATTGTTAAGTGTCTTACACTTTTAAAACCGTTCCCACAGGACATTTCCTTTATCTTAAACATTTCTTTCTTATCTGAGAAACCTCAGGCTGTGTCAGGAAGACCTTTACTTTTAATGTAAAAAGCAGCTGTGTGTGTGTGTGCTTCCGGGATTGTTCTGGTTTTACAGCATAATGATTTGGCATTAAAGGCAAATGCATATCATGACACAGGCAAATACTGACAACGAACCATTTCTAACATTGAGAAACTAATATGGATCATTGAATCATTAGAAAATATCAGAATTTGTGATGAAAATTTGAGAGAAATGGCTGAGAAGTAGACCTGTCACAATAATGAAATTATATCGGATTAATTTCCATATAAATAATCGTGATTAACAATTTGTCTCTTACTTATTTTCACTCTGCTATTAAAGAGCATGCTAAAATTGGAAGTAGCCAAATTGCCTGATTATCTTGCTTCCTGGCTGTTGGCGGAATGAGTTTGAGCTCAGATAAACAAACATTACAGACCACTGCCATCTCTGCATATCGAGGACCAGTCAGAATAGAGCTGGTCCATATAACACCAATATAGTGTGTTTATATATCATTTGTAGTAAATGGTGACATAAGCACATTCTGGTTATTTACTTAGTGCTCACTGATGGGTGGCACTGATGCAAAGTGAGGAACAATCAGGACTGGAGAAAAAGTAGTTTAGAAAACTATGCATGGTGGTGGCTCAGTGATGGACACGCACCACAGGACATAATTTCAGCTATTGATCTTACATCAGTCACTCAGTTTTGCGCTCAAGCCTTGTTTTAACATCAGTCGGAAGAAATGGGCCTGGACTATGGCATGTGGCTTGTTTGCCTGTTTAAGTATGAATAGCTTAGTTACAACTGTTGAACTTTTCCAAACATGACAGAACAGGTTTAGTTTCAGCTGTTTTATCGCACCAGTACCAGTTGCTTGACTTTGCTCTACCAGGCTTTCACTTTTATTATGTTCACCATTATTCAGAATTAGGGAAGCAATCGCTTCTCCCTCATTACATATACAAGAAACTCAGGGAATGATTATGGACCTGCCCATTGAAATGAATAGGAGCCGTAGTGTGCACCCAGGCAACGTATATATCAAAACATTCCATCCCCTCATCCAAGTCCTGCACTCTTCCTGTTCAGTACGCTTCCATTATATTTTAGGCCACAATTAAAGGATGCTCATTAATACATCATCATACATCCACAAAGCTTCATATGGTTCAGAACGGCCACTGTATTAGAATGCATGCACGGTCCATCTCAACATTCAGGAATTCTGACTCTTGTTATTTCTCCAAAATGTATCAGCTGTTGACTCTTTTCCCATTTGTCATGTATTGCCTCGTTTTTGCACCAAATTGTATCGGGTAGTGTCAATAAGAGTATCCGTATCAGTATTAGTAAAGCAGGACGTAGATAATTAAATGTGTATGTGGATTTCAGCCAACCCCTAGTCAGAAACCCCTTTCTTCATAGAACCTTTAACATGTCATTAAATACATTTATATAGTTTTTTGTCCAGTGGATGAAAACAGTTTTCTTTTTTGTTGTGACGTAAGTGTTTGATTGTGAAAGCTGCCAGCTGTGAAGCATAAATGTGATCAGCTCAGACAATTACGTTCAGGCAATTATGTAATAACTATCGTGGCAGGCCTACTGGACAGTCACGAATATCCTCTTTTGTTGTGTTTTGCCTTGAAGTGCAATAGAGCATTTATTTTTCCTTAAATAAAAATCGTTAAGCGTGAATTCTGAGAGGCTCACGTTGCAGGTTCCTAGAAAGCTGCACAGTTTCATGCATGAATTGAGCTTTAGTGCTTGATCTACAATGTCATCTTAACCGTACTTTGACCTGGGTCACTTAACTGTGCTGTTAAAATGTGGAGCATTTGAGAAGATGTCAGATCAGGCAGTAGGAAGTGACAGAACTAGACTAAATCCATTTGAAGAGGATTTTCTTCACTGGAACAGGCCCAGGTCTGATCCTCACCCTGCACCCAACTCGTAGCAGGCCATGCCTAGTGACCTAGTCAGCCTACTTTCTGGCCTTCTGTTTGTTAGCTTTATCATGGAAACATTTGATTGCTTGACAGGTGCTGTTTGTTTTTCCTCCCTATTAGATTCAGTATTAAGTCGAGTGAAAGGTCGCCCACACGCACTTTTTTAACCATGGCAGGTAAAAGAGCTTCAGGGAGTCGCTTTCACCTCACTGAAGGAGTAGCTTTCTCAGATGAACAATATCAGGTTACATGTCATGCAGTAATAATAGCAGACTCTGCAGCTGCCCTTTAGTGAGCTTAGTTAAATGAAAGGGCTAAAGCATATGAGGCTTTATCTCTGAGCGTTCAGATGGAGAGAACGCGGCTGTTTTTGGAGTGCTGTTCATAGAATGGCTTTTCATGACTAATGGATTGGTTATAGATTGCCAAGCCTAAACCCCAAAATGCAAAATTAATTCATTGCTTTGTTTGTTTTTTTCTGTATTTAGGATGTGAAAACTTTTATAATCTTTTTTGTTACTGGGCTGGTTTTGGTTTGTCGATTTAAAGGAGGTGTGGGGACAAAACAATTTTGGGAGTTTGGGGTGGGCAGCCATTTCATATCTTTGGGGGAGGGTGAGTATTGATTTCTGATATGGTGGCAAATAATCAGAAATGTTAGAAGTGAAAACACTATTAACCTAGGCTCAATCCACTTTAATTTGCAATTTCACGCTTTCTGAAATACTTTATACTAGCAGTGTTGGGAAAACAAAGTGGTAATCCCACCTGGTTTGGGGGGGTATGACTGCAACACACCCAGAGTTTTTTAAAACTGTGCAGTCATTCATTTCTTTATTAAGTATTTTGATGTAATGGTGAGATAATGGGACCAATAAACATGAAAGATCAGCTTTCCCATCAGTGCGGGCTGCCTGGAGATAGTTGGCATTATCTTTTAGGCTGTTTCATCTAAAGCAGGGATCCATCATCTCACCATCTCATCAAACAGCCTAATGATTAAATGAGTTATGATTGCAAGCTTGCAAATTTCCCAAACAAGGGCTCAACGGGACTCAGCAGAGAAAGTCAATATAGCCCAGATAACTACCTGAACCACGGAATGTAACATTACAGCCAGAGAAAGTTATGGAAAATTGTTTAACTCCATTTCCTGCTCTGGCGGCCGGACCTTCATAGATTAAAAAAGGATCAACTGTAGGTAGACCTACAGGGATTTAATGAGTCTCCCATGAATTTAATAGGAGTTTTTAAATGATTTTGAAAATGTCAGGGAACCCATGATGAGAACAAGGAGGTTTGAATTAGGAGTCGGTTTGGAATGACCCATCATACTTTTCCAACAACTCTTTATCCCTTACAGTTAAACAGGCTGTCTTTGTTAGTGTCTTTAGGCCTGGTGTATATAACTTTAGGAAAGACTTAAAGTGTTGTAGGCTGTGTAGACAAATATGTGCATTGGTGTTTGTGACATCAGGAAAACAGTCTATTGAAAATGGCCTGTTTTCCCTTGGTATATACAGACACTACAGATGGCAGAATTAATGGATTGCTTTGAAACTGATGGTTTTAATTAAATTCTTATGTTTAATATCTCTTGAAAGCTATATTTGAACTACAACATGTATTGTGCTCCACTACTGTGTATAGTTTAAACTGAATTAGTTGAAATTACAGTTTTAAGTGTCAATTGGTGCTCAATTGGATTTAGTAAAAAGTCTGTTAAAATACTAGTTAGGGTAGTCCTACATGTGGACTAGGACATCAAGTCACTTTTAGTGGCAAATCATCCAGTAGTGATAAACAGTTCCTGATTTGATACTGAGGTCCTATTTTGAAATTATGTTCTGGATTAGTGTTGTGTTGGCCGGCCATAGGTTTGAAAGGATTGACATGTCTGCAGTTTTAAGTAACGCAATCTCTCCCTTCCAAGTAGGTTAGGGATAACGGAGAGACTAGTTATCAGACCACATGCCTTATTTCTCTAAGGAAATAGTTGAGGAAAGCCAGGCAAAAGTTTCAAGATAATGCAAGTCTAAGCCTGCCCTGAATTTCAGCAAAACTCTTTTTGTGACCTTTTCTTAATCTAGAACTGCATTTGAAATCTCTTATTATTGCATCTTGAATTGGTGGTGTATATACTGCAGTATAGAACAAGATTGTTTTTTAAATAACTTACTTGTATTTAAGCAAACTCTTTTCTCCCCCAAGTAATGTATATTTACAGGGAAATATAGAAACCAAAAATTGTAAACCACTTTACTAAGCCTCTTGTATGAACTCAAATGATTACAGTTTTCATTGTACATGATGTTATACCCAAATGTTGCAGTGTAGCCTTAAAAAGTATGTGTAAGACATCATACGCATTTGTTTTTCCTCAATGAGCCTTAGCAAGAACACAGACCAGCATATGTGAGTGTTAGTAGATAAGCTTTACACTTGGTATTGGCACCAATTTCAATAATGCAAGTGAATAAAGTAAAAATGTTCAGGGGCTGTTGGCCCCTGTAGCAAGAGATACTTCTTAATTAAATTTACTAATTTCACAGTTTAAAATGGGCAAAAAAAAAAAATAAATTCAAGTTTTTTTGAAGTGGAGAGTTTAAACTTGGAACTTTTAATTTGTCATCTGAAAGTTTTAACATTTCATCTACATGAGACAAGCCAGAAGCGTAACTTTGCATATCAGCCAAATGCAGTGGAAATTGGCAGGCCTCCCTGAGGAGAACAGGCATGAGGTGAATTGTACGCCCTGCTGTCTTGTTCCCTTCTCTTTGTATTATTACTTTGGTGAAGATCCAGGAAGGTGGGGGTGCTTTTCTAGATGTTCCTGCAGGACAAAAGGGTCTCGTTAGATCTTAGAAAACATGCTCATTGACATTGAGCTGTGATCAAGGTTTAAAACGAAAAGGGGTAAAAAAAAAAAAATGAAATTGTACCTTAGAATTTTAAAACGTCTGCCTGGACAGGACTTGAGAGTGGGATTTTTTATTATTTTTTTTACAACATCCTTTTATGATTCTGCAGGAGGCTAGGTGGGCACTTTTCCCAGGTGTGTAATTCAAGAAATACTGCATGTGCAGCTGATTTTCAAAACGGCTAAACCTTGCCCTCAAACATTAGTTGTTACCAGGGGGCTGAAATTAGTCGAAGAGGTTATTTGTGGCCCTTCATAGAAGCACATTGTTTCGTTAATTTGAATGATCAGTCAAAGCAACTGCTGTGCTTGCTTGTTTTGTTGTGTTCTGCATTTCTAAGCTAAATATTTTCCTTTGCTTATTGTTATTGGTAAGAACAAAAAATGCTCTTGTTACTAATATTTGTTTTGTTTTTGTTTTTTTTCTTGACAGGTATGGCCTCACAAGTTTTGGTCTACCCACCACATGTTTATCAAACTCAGACAAGTGCCTTTTGCAGCGTGAAGAAACTCAAAGTTGAACCCAACAACTGTGTTTACCATGACAGGGCCTTCCCACTGACTTTTTTGAATGGTAGAACCCTTGGCTTTGCACAGCCGACGAAACTTGCACCGACGTACAAGACGCGAAACTTTGCGGCTGGTAGGCACCTCTGGCAGGACTTTCCAGTGCAGACTGTTGCTGTACAAGGTGTGCAACGACATCCGAAAGGTGCAGCGCCTCATCAGGAAGGAGGAGTCCTGTCGCAGGAAGAGGAGTTGGACGACCCGGAAAAAGGGAGGACAAGCAGCAGTGGAGCTCCAGGGGCAGCTGGAGGTGTTAGGGGTGAGGACAGTGGAAGTAGAGGGGGAAGAGGAAGAGAGGGTGGTGGAGGGACAGACGAGGAGAAGGGAGAAGACAGCTGTGATTTTAACTTGGCGGACAGTTCCCAGCGATGCGGGCTGAAACGTAAGAGCGAGGAGCTGGAGAACGTGGGAAGAGCCATGCAGATAGTGGAGGACCTTTCAATGTTACCCGCAATGTTGCAATCAAACGTGGGGAACCCGCCGGTGGCGGTCCCAGCGGCGGTAGGAGGCGGGCCCGTAAAACAAGGTGCCGGATCCGGCAGCGGAGACGGCGACTACCAGCTGGTGCAGCACGAGGTTCTCTGTTCAATGAAGAATACCTATGAGGTGTTGGACTTCCTTGGCCGTGGTACCTTTGGCCAGGTGGTCAAGTGCTGGAAACGAGGCACCAGTGAGGTGGTGGCTGTAAAAATCCTGAAAAATCACCCATCATACGCACGGCAGGGTCAGATCGAGGTGGGCATCCTGGCTCGTCTCAGCGGAGAGAACGCGGATGAGCATAACCTAGTGCGGGCTTTCGAGTGCTTCCAGCACCGTAACCACACCTGCCTTGTGTTTGAGATGCTTGAGCAGAACCTGTATGACTTCCTCAAGCAGAACAAATTCAGCCCACTGCCTCTTAAGGTCATACGGCCCATTCTTCAACAGGTGGCTACAGCACTGAAGAAGTTGAAAGCCATGGGTTTGATCCATGCTGATCTCAAGCCTGAAAACATCATGCTTGTGGACCCTGTGCGGCAGCCGTACCGGGTGAAAGTCATAGACTTTGGTTCAGCCAGTCATGTCTCCAAAGCTGTTTGCTCCACGTACCTCCAGTCACGGTACTACAGGTATGTGTAATACAAGTGTGTGTGTGTGTTGTGTTTTTTGTGTGCAGCTGGCGATTTCCCTGCTGATACCTGTGTCATAACGTGCATATTTTAGTGGAGACGATCGATAATCAGACCACTAGTTGATTTTCTGTCCTATTTTATTTTAATGTAGTATTGGCAGCAGTGATGGATGTGAGTTTTGACTTAAATAACATGTCAAAGCCTGTCGACCAGGCATTTAAATTGGTTTCCCGCAATAATTTGTTTCCAACTGAATGTGGCCTGCATCCACTGCTGCTACAATTCCCAAACAACATTTAACCACTAATGTAGTGTGTTCCATATGCTGATGAACTGAAACCAGGCAATTCACCATTTGCCCCAGGCAAGGAAGCCACTAAGCACCTGAATGCGCACACAGCTGAAATAAACTTAGCAGCCAGTGAGTTAGTTATTATTAACTTCACATTAATACATAAACACAAATGTAGAATAAAATCTAGCAATGTATAGTAATATAAAATAAAGTACAAAATTGGCAGTATTTGTCCATATAAAAGCATGGGATAATTAAGTCATAACACAGGCTTCTAAAAATTCCACACCATCTTTGGTAGTGTTGTGTTCAGTTAAACATGAAGGATCTTTCCATTTTTCATTTCCTGAGAGTAATTGTTTTAAACAAACAAAATATCTGACTGTTATATGTTGCTGGCACACTGTCCTAACTCATTATATCCAGCTCTCATACAGTAGCTAGATGGGTGTCCCACTTTAAGGCAGCAGTAGTGACCGTATAGTGATCTTTTAGAGGTTTAAGAGGGTTTATAGTTGCCGAATATGGCTAGTGAAGTGTGATTAAAGTTTCTCTTCCTCAAGAGCACCATAAACAGATGCTTTTATCACGTTTTCACACATTTTCAAATTGGTTGTAGAGACTTGAGTAATAAGTAAAACCTGACAGATGTGTCTTATAGAAAGCTGCGATTTTTGAATGCAGGCATGTTTGCAGCCATTTCTTTATTGGGAATTAACAGATGGTTACTTTCGATTAAGTATAATTTAAGTGTGAGATTTTCAGTTTTTTTACGTTTAACATGAAATGTGATCTTTGTGTGTTTCCTTGTGATTTACCATTTTGCAGTTTTCTAGCTCTGCAGCTTTCATCTTGTTTAACCACAGCGTGAATGTGTGTTGATGGGGTTGAAAAGATAATGCTGAATGTTGACGTGCTAAAAATCTGCCACTACATTAAAAAGTGCTGGTAGCAGCACAGTAATTCCCGAACTGTAATTTTGTAGTGAAATAAATGGTGATTATGTTGCTTTCAAAACCAATCACCCTCTTTTTCTTAATCAGGTCAAACATAATTTAACTCCTTGTGGAATTGTTGGCAAGGAAATGTCACCTATGGCAAACATCCTGTCTATTCAGGAGCAACATACCAGCCCAGTAACAGTATTTCTCTGGCAGGGGGTGAAGCCTTTCAGGGCCCTTCAGTATGGGAAAGGAAGCAGTGTTCTGAAGCACAATAGGACTTGGAGAAAATATGTCAATTCTTGAGGAGAAAGAACTTCCCAGAGCAGTCATAAGCACAGTTCAAGTGCTGTATTTTGATTTTTCAGTTTACTTATTAAACGGATTCCAAGGATTTTTCAGATTTCTAAAGAAATTGAGCTCATTTTGTGCTTGACAATGATGTACCTTTTGCCTATCAATGTCTTCCTTTTTAGTATTGGTGAATGATAGGGAACATTTCTGTTTATTAGAAGACCTAATGTTGTACTGACGGATGGAAAAAGCGCAAAGAATGAACCTTGGCAGCTGAGTGTGGGTAACTGGTCTGTGTTTAAGCTCAGAAAAAATGGACCTGAAATACATCTGTTACGTAATCGCCAGGAATGGCCCACTTTGGTGTTTATCGTTCCATCTTGATGAGCATCTCGGCCCTGTGAGAATGTTTACAGGGGCCACGAACAGAGCGGATGTCCTTACTGAGCCCTCTCTTAGGGACACGCTGACTTTTTCCCTAATTAGCCCTAGATGCAGCCATTTAGCTCAAAATGTTTTAACTGTAAACAAGTTAGTCTTTTTGAGCTTTGATATTATTAATTGGTTTTAACTTTGTTTCAGTTCATATTAAAACTGCCACATCTTCAGTCACTTTAACGGACTGTTTGAGTTCTGTATTGTCCAGCATGATTCTCTTATTCTAAAATGTGCTTATGAGGTTTTTCTTTAGTGGACTGTAGCCACACTTGGCCTCTCTGTCCTGGGGGACGCTGTACAATTTTAGACATCTTTTTGGTACAGTTTTGCAGTCACAGACAAAATGTCAGCAGCAGTCACATCAGTATGAGCAGTGACAGCTGAAAGATCTGAAAGCACCCTTTTCAAAGTAACTTGCTTGGTAGGTTAGTGATTACAACTGACAGCCAATTCCCTTCCAATCTTCACATCATAATCTAATGCCGACTCTTTGGATGTCGGGCAAATATTTGCAGATCTCCTCCAGTTTTCCCTAGTGACAGAAATGACATTTGATGCGTATAAATTTGTATAAATAACTGTTTGAAAGTTATTTTAGTAATTGACACATATTTCAGCATGATGAAGCTACATGCTTCTGAACAGAAGTGTTCAAGATAATTTTCAATCCAGTAAAACACAATTTTTTAATTGGAGATCAAGGTTAGACTTGATCCAGACCATAGTATTGATGCAGATGCAGTCCACATATTTCTTACTGCACCATACTGCTATAAAGCATGTTTACATGCAATAAATTAGAGACTTACATACTTTTATGGGAGTTTTATCATTCCCCTTTTATCATTCCCCTTCATTGACCGTTTTATTTCATTTTTAAGGCTGTGGTTAAACAAGACATTGGTCCCATCTTTTGCTTACAAGCAATTCTGTGCTCCTTTCAGGGGAAAACCTCTGAGCTGGTTTCATATTTTCTCCTGATATAGTCCCAAAAAATAGTATCTGATCAGTGTCACTGCATATGATTTGTATGATGAAGTATGCAGTGCATGTGATTTTTATGTTCATTTTTTTTCTTCCACGCTTCAGAAAATGAATTTTAGAATCTGATCCCCACCACATTTGAAAGAGGCGGCATTTATTTATTTATGTATTTACTTTTGTGCATGTCTGGCTGTAGTCATGAGGGTGCTGCTTCTGTGAAACACTTAAAGATGTCAAAATTGAAAGGACTTTTTGTGGTAAATGCCACTGTAAACACTGTTGAAGGGCTTGAAGCTGTTAACGGAATACTGACATCTGTTACTCTTCGTTCCAGCTCTTTCATGCCCATGTTGTTGGTCCTTAGTCTTTCCATTTCCTTATGAGTCTTTAACTACCACAACGTAGGCTTCCCCTGAAGGCAGTATAGTTGTAATTAATGAAAGTTCAACTACTTGAGTTTGTATTGGGGAAGAAAACCTAAAAGCATTGACTTTAGATCAGTGATGTTTCTGTAATGATTTTGCATCATTCTTGCATCCTCCTTAACAGTTTGTTTTATTTTTATTAACATGTGACACACTTTATTACCCTGTAAGAAGAAGGACTACCTGAACAGCTATAGCTTTAATCCTGATGGCCTCTGAACTTTAGAAAACCCCTCCAGCTTTTGAAGGGGGTCCTTCTCCCCTTCACTCTGACCTCACCATGTGATATGATAGTGATCTCCGCCGGCTGCTGTTGCTGCTTCTCCAGTGAGAGTGGGACCCAAACACACGGCGGAGGGGGCCGGGGGGGTAGAAGGGCTGGAGCACGCTGCCTAAAATTAGCTGATGGGAGGATAGCCAGCGCAGTTTGACTTCTATAGATGGTGAAGTGCGCTGGCAGTTGGAGTGAAATAAGGCAGGATGAAATGGTAGAGAGATTGCACCAGCACTCGTTCAAGGTCACCGTCTTACATAGTCAGCTGTTTTGTTGCTTTTAGAAGATGGAATATAGATAGCCTGCCGCAGCCCTCCCACCCCACCACCCCTTGAATTTTGTCAAGTGTGTGTGAATGGCGGGCCTGTAAATTTTTTCTGTTTGGTTTCATTATGTTTCAACTTCAGCCCTTTTAGTGAAAACTACTTGTGCTCTGACCTATTTGACCACATTTGTTTTTATAGGGTAGTTGTTGAATCTGCACATGCTCGCATTTGTTGGAGTGTGTTTATTGGTGCTGATTTGTTAATTAATTCTGGTTATTCATATTGCTTAGAGAGTTTGTTCGAGTTGGTTGGCTCTTTTGTGCCATAAACACAGGAGCTCACGGCAGTCCGATTGCAAGACATAGTTCATGCTGTGTGGTAGCTAACAAAATCAGCATGTTGTTGGGGTGTCTGTGTATGTATGTGTTTGAGATGGATTTGTTTTGTAGAAACACAGGTCAGTGCCATAGATTTCCCATATTGTGTGCCTCTGCTGTGACCGAACAACTGCTGTCTCTTTTGCTCATGTGCGTTTCAGATTGAAAGCCAGCCTCATCAATCATTTATCAGAGCCTGCATTGAACTTGCTTGTGTTGGCAACAAAGTAAACACTACTAATCACATTATATCTTACAAGGGCAAAAAGGCACATTCATTCTAATATCAAGACTTGACATTTTTCTTTTTGATACTCTTGAGTTCACTGCTCATCCCTTTATCTGCCTGGAATGAGAGATGGTCCTACTCGTGGAACATGTCCTACTCGTGGAAGTGTGAGGTCACATAAATTTGCATCTAACATTTAAGGTGAGGTTTATTGCTTATAGAACCATGTTTTTTTTTTTTCCCCTTGACCCTGTTCTACACACTGGATTTGACTCATTTTTGTCATTGTTCGTTGTCATTTCCTGCTAAGGCATGTTAAAACAAGGTCGGCCAACCACATTGCTGTGTTCATGAACTTCAGTAATGCTCATGGTCAGTAACTACTTGAAATCTCTTCACCTAAAGTGGTGAAATCCATACACAAAATTAAATATTGTATCCTTCCAGTATTGAAATTACAGGCAGCAAATATAGTGCCAAAAGGAGTGTGTTGTCATTCTGACACAGAATGAAAATGTTAGTGGTGTGGAAGTTTTTAAGCAGATGACAGGTTTGCTTTAAAGGTTCTGCTGAGGTATAGTGTGGACGAAACTCTAAAGACTTTCAGTAACTCTAACCTGATTCATCATTTGAAAATTCAGCATTTCTTTAACCTTACTCTATGATCTTGATAGGTAGGTGGATAGGTAGGTAGGTAGGTGGGTAGATAGAATTAATGTATAATGTAGTGTCAGTAGTTGTATATTTTATCCCAGTTTATGTAAAATCAACCCTTGAGAACAAAAGATTCTAGATGCTTTAGCACATACTTAATTACAGCCAGCATTTTTGATTTACTCAAATAATTATCGATAAACAGGAGTAGCTGGATCGATATTGTTGTTGTTGTTATTATTATTATTATTATTATTGACCAAAGCAAGATCTTCATTATCTGTTAACATTGAAACAGAAATGCCATCCTG
>JBBPDE010000017.1:7777711-7794116 GCA_037974605.1 Nannopetersius ansorgii | reverse complement strand
AAGAACAGAAATGCCCAAATGGGAGAACTTTTAGAATGGTCTACCCCCACAAGTGGCTGGAGAGCAGCTGAGCGGCGGTGGGTCGAGTGAAGGAGCAAACTGCAAGCGTCTAGTTGAGCAAACACTGGTTTTAGACTGTATTACATGGTTTTATTTGTTGAAATCAGATTTAAATACACAGTTATGTGGGTTAACCAGCAAAGATCTTCCTCTTCCTCCCTCCTTACATGTTCTCTGCTTCACATTGCCTCAGTAAACCTCGTAGTCCTTGTGTGCAGATCGAAATCAGACAGAAATTGTGACCGTGGTGACGTTTTTCTGTATTGTGCTCCATAACCATGCTGCCGTGCCACCATGCGCAGCAGGAATAAACTACATTAAAATGCTTTGCAGGTCATGTGCTGCCTCTTTGCCATACAATGTTGCTGTTGTTGCTGCGCTTATGAGGCTGTGTGTTAGGAAGGCTAACTTTGTTCCTCTTGTTTGTTTCTGTCCACCCCACAGGGCTCCGGAGATCATTCTGGGCCTGCCGTTTTGTGAAGCCATAGACATGTGGTCACTGGGCTGTGTGATAGCTGAGCTCTTCCTGGGCTGGCCCCTCTACCCTGGGGCTCTGGAGTATGACCAGGTAATTATTCTGACCATGGCTGATTAGCCTCCCCACTGGCACTGCCTCTTCATTCCTGCAAGAACAACAGCATGCAAGTGAAACACATGGGCTCTCCTAATTACTCAGTTAAACTAAAAACAAATCATTCAAAAGATTAAAGCTTTCAAATGGTTAGTAACCTTAAATCCTTTCATTGGTTTCTCACAGTAAGAATCGCAGTCTGATGGACACTTACATTTATTTGTTGATGCATGATGGTGTAATATATTTATTATATAGACATTCCAATCCTTTTATCCAGGCGAGGCATTTTAGAACAAATGGAGGGCGGTGCATGGTTTGATATTGTTCAATGAAGTCCGTTTGTAGTGTCCAATGATTGCTTGGTTACACATCAAAATATATTGCAGTTAACTTTATTTGTAATGAAAACAGCCCTTCCATGGACATGAGGGATTGAACTGGTCCTTGTTATTTAGCCGCATGTCAGGGCTGCAGATACACACTGATGGCCCCTTCTTCAGAACGTCCGCTCTCAGATGTGATTTCTCACACGTCTCTGTGTTCTCTGCTTTACGTCATCTGTTATGCACCGAGCTGTGGTATGTGCTCTCGAGCCCAAACAATCCGCAGAAGAATTTGTACTGCCATCCCTCCAAGACTTTATATTGGAGTGTGTGTTGTGTGTGTGCATGCGCCTGTTTTTCAGGCTGTGTATGTGCGCTACATTCATTCTGGTATTAGTTCTGCTGAGACTCCTCCTCTCCTGCTGAGAACTGGGCCCCTGGAGACTCTTTGGGGACTTTGAGAGACTGTGAGTGTGAGGAGAAAGAGAGAGATGGGCAGCAACAGGCCCAGATTAGAACACGGTTTCCGGGGAAGGCTGGGAAAGTCTAGCTTCAGCAGCCCCCCCCTACTCTAGAGGGGCTGGTTAGTCCAGTGACAGAGAGGGGGTGATGGGTGATGTGTGATGGATCTCCACCAGTGTTGCTGTGGGGGTTTTGAAGGATGCCAGGGGGAGCCATCAGGTCTTAACACGGCTAGTCCAGAACAGCACCTGCTGCCCCACAATATATCAAACTGCATTGTACTATAAAGCTCTTCGTAAGACCACTGCTAGGTATTTTGGCTGCCAGGCTTCATATTCACCCAGCCCACCCCCCTGCCATAACCACCAGTTCAGTGCTTCGGTGAGACTGTGGTTGGGGGCACTCTGAAAATCCTTAAGGAATGTTTGTCAGTGTTGTCATCATTCCTAATATAAAATCTTTTAAAATAAAACATTATATGCATATATACCTTTAGCAGACTGAGTGAAGCTGTAACTTGCAGTGTATTTCTGGTCAGATCGAGTACAAATTAGAAAAAAAATACTCAAGTTGTGAAATTGTTTTCCAGACATTTTTGTGACTGTTGGCGTAATGCTGGTGAACAAATATAGCCTTCGACTTATGAGGGTTTTTTCAAGCAAAAGTAATATTCTATTGAATTTCTATTGAAGTATGTAGTTTGCCAGGCCGTTCGGTCCAGTTTAACTTGCTTCCTGCTGGCTCTCACCTGCGACCATTAGAAGGCTGCCCAGCAGTGCTGATGGTGTTACGAAAATAGCACTATGATACCAATGCCATTGGTTGAGGATTTACGATTCATATTTGTCATTCTTATTTATTTAGATTACAGAAGCCCTGTCTAGCTGTTCTAGAATCTTGAATTGTTCTCTTGTTCAACTTGCTTGAAAAATGAGCACAACTGAACACAACTCATTTATGTGGTTTTCAGAGTATTGCTTTTTCTTCCGTTTTTGTTCATGAATGTTAATCCACTCTTCATATAGAGACAGATATTTAGGAGCTGGCCAAGGCTGTTAAATCTGTCCTTATTCTTATTTTAGGCTGGTGACGCTTTGGTTAATGTTGCCTTTTTGTTGCTTAGTTGCTATAAAATTGAAACTGTTCTTTCCCTTGTCGCATTTGGCTCATATTAGTGATCACATGGTGATTTAATGTGTGAAGTCTTATCTTGCTAGCAGGGCCCTTGACCTATGAAGGTTTGGAGTGTCAAGACTGTTGGCTGGGGATGGGGTGCCCGTTACCAAGCCCTATGCTTTAGCACCCCCTCTGCCATGCTTCTCCTACATGGGGGTCTGGTTCCACCTCACACAGCAGAATGTATTTATAGCAAAGCTGAACACCATCCTATGACACCAGCAAGATCATCTCAGCTCGAAGCCATATGGAACCCTCACTCAACATTACAGCAATGTTTTAGCAGTGGAGTAAGCAGCCATTAGTCCACTGGAATGTGACCCCATGGATAAACAGAGCAAAAAATCCCTAGCATTTGCTCTGTTTGTGTATGCATGAGCCTCTGGAGATTTTGTGTGTTTGTATATGGTGTGGGAGAAGTTGGAGGTGTGTCCTGCTTGGCACTGATATCTGGTGGATTCTCTCCACTCCCTTTACAGGTTTGGGCCTGCAGACAGTCCCCATCTTACTGATTCACCTGGATAACTCACAAACACACCTTTCTAAGCAAACAGACGTCTTGCTTCTGTCACTGAAACATGCAAAACAGACTCATTCACATGGTGACACAAACATACTAATGTCATGGCTTAGCATGTATATACCTGCCAGGAAGATGCAAATACTTCTGTGACCTTAACGTCACTGGAGTCGTTTTTTCCAAACCCTTCTTTTGTAACGGTAATTTCATTCAGCCCGAAATAGACAAAGAGATGGCAAGCTGGCTTATCATTTTAAGGGATTCCTACATGTTGTGAATGGCCATAAATCTGTATGAATTTAGTGATCTTATTTGCTGAGTCTGTGCTGATTTATGTTCACATTTTGAAGCCATTTCACTTGTGATCGAACTGAACCACTAAGGCCAGTAGGGTAATATAAATTTGGCTCTGGATTTAATAAAGCAGCCAAACTGATGCTGAAACGCATTGCTAAACTCAGACCAAAGTTTTCCGTCATCGTAAGCAAAAATCTAGTCTGTGTCTCCTTATCTGACGCAACCTTGCAGTACATCGATATCTCAACGTCTTCTGGTCATTAAGCAATTGTGCACACCCACGCAGCACCTAGGAGTTTTCTCACTGTTGTTGTGTATGTCATGTATATGTTTAAACATTGTATTGGCAAATTGTTATTTTGTGACATATTTTAGTTTTAAATGTTTTAAACCAGATTGATGGGAGCATTGTTTCTGTGCAACCATAAATTATTTGCATATTGTATAACTTGTATAATATACACATGCACATTTTAAACATTTTATTATGGCTCAATCATGTTATACACCACATGTGTATATTAGATCACACTATACACCACATGAGACAAACAGCAGCACAAGACGGTTTCAGAGCACTAGGCCTTGTAGAGCTGGTGTTTCTGCATATGCTGTTTACTACGATGATTGACTCCTGTAGGCAGACGGTTTTCACTCACAGACTGGTGATGTAAGAGATCGGAATGTCGATGAATCAACTCTCTTGTCCGGCCTTGCTCCTTGTTGTTGAACATGTACGCAGCGCACCAATCAAAACACTCAGTTCGTGAAGGCTTGCTTACTTCCTGCCTTGTCTCTGTTTCCCACTCACAGACTGGCAGTCTATTTCCAGAGACAGATGTTTGTGACTTTCCTCTTCTCTGAGTTGATTATCTAAAGGAATTTCTTTTAACTATTGGCTTTGTCCGAGGCCACAAAAATGTTGCCACTGATTAGTTAGTGCAGAAAAGCAGCTTCTTTTGCTGAACCACCATGTGCGTTGGTCAGTTTGGGCATGGTGTTGGATCAATTTTGGTTTCTTTTCCCTGTAAAATGCTGTTACTCCTCTGGACCTGGAGCTTTCCCAAACCCAGATGGGCCACAGTGTTCTGGTTGGGGTTTTTAGTGCTTCTAGACACTACCTTCTGAAATCAAGGGCCCATTTTATTTCACTACCTTTTCTGAAGACACCCGGCATTTAGAAGTGAAGCAAACATCTTGAGCTGCTTTTTGAGCCCCTTTTTGAGTCCTTGCGTTCGGTTCATGCTCTCTCATTTTATGTTCAAGAGGTGGTAACTTTGCTTGAATGGTAGCCCACTAGAACAGTGACCATTCAAGTTTTGTGAACCTGACTTCTCCCTGTTGTAAGACAGTCTGGTACATCACTGAAGCAACCTGCTTTGCTTGGAAAAGACCATTTGACCTGCTTTGCTTGGAAAAGACCATTTGAATTTCCTGCAAAATAGCCAGCGACAGACCATTTGCTTTTGTGTGACGTGCCGTGGCAGACTAGTGTCACAACAAAGCTGAAATGAGCTCCTATGGGAAATGGGTGGAAATGGCTGAGAAACATGAGGATATGCCATTTGCTAGCTTCCAAATGCTTTAACTGTCAAATAATTGAATGCATTTCTGACACTGAAATGCAGGTTTTGTTGTACATAATGTTGTTCAGGCTTGAGGTTAAAGGGTCAACTGACCGGTGGACCTCAAATGCCAAAAAGAACACGTCACCTTTGGAGCTCTTCTGTCACACTGTGTGCCTAATAGAGGTTTTGCCTAACACCAGAGTGCCGATGACGTCAGAGTGACTCGTCTCACACTCTCCCTCTCTCTTGCTAGCTTGCACATTTGAACACACACTTGTGCACGTACAAACACACACAGCCGTACTTGGCATGTACACCTGTCAGCCATAACGTTAAAACCACCTGTCTAATATTGTACGAGTCCTTCTCGTGCCACCAGCAGCTCTGACACATTGAAGCTTCTGTGAAGGCACTTTTACATAGACAGGAACTGTTAAGCTGTCCTGCAATGTCCGAGAGCTTTTCAGCACACTCTCCAACTAAGTTATTGAAGTCCAGCGACATCTTTGTGTTTCTCATAGCGTTAAAGATAAATTTGTCGGGGTCATAGAAAACACTGAAATTTAAACAAATTGTGGTGCTTGTACTTTTTTGACTTTCTAGTTATTAGGTCACATCTCCATGTTTTTTTTGTTGTTTTTTTTGCACTGTAAAACAACAAACAAAACAAAGACCTCTTTCCATGTTGTGATGACATTTCGATTAATCAGAAAGCAGCGACAGTTAGCTCGGCTACGGCCCGCTTTCGTCCCGGTCATCGATCAGAGCCGTGACAGCCTGGGTACGCCTTGCTTTATTTATAATGGGGAAAGATTTGTTCGTGGTGTGGTTCCTGGTGCCAGTGGAAAAGCACCATAAATTCCCAGTCAGGGCCTCCATGGATTGGATTAATCTGTCCAGTGCATCCCACAGATGCTCAGGTAAGATCATCGGAGACTTGGAGGCCAAGGCAACCCTGTCAATTCGGTCATATTCCTCAAATCATTCATGAACACTTTTTGCAGTGTGAACATTGCCATTAAGGAATGCTGCTGCCATGAAGATGTATATGTTCTGGGGCACTTTCATTATAGCCAGCAATACCCTTTTCAGCAGTTTGTGCTACAGTTGCTCTTCTGTGGGATCAGATCAGACGAGCAAGCCATTGTTCCCCATGCGTACCGGTGAGCTTTAAGGCACCTACGACCATGTTGAGTCACAGATTGTACTTCCTTGGACCACGTTTGGCAGGTAATAACCTTCAACACTTCAAAAAGATGGTTAGACACAGATGGTAAGCCATCACAATTTTTCCTGCCTCCAATACATCAACTTCATCAAAAACTGACTGTTCACCTGCTGTCTAATTTGTCCCACTACTTCACAGGTGCCACTGTGATCAGTAATTATTATAATAAATGTTATTCATTAAACCTGGTTTCTATTTTGTGGATGATTGGTGTATGTTATCACTTCCAAACACACCTGTAGATACAAGCACAGCAGAATGTTTTTTAAAGGTAAGGCAAATGCCTGGCTTCTGCAAATTAGGTCAAAGTCAGGTGTTAACAAATTTTCAGTGTTTCTGGAGAATCAAGCGTGTAACTCTCATGCGTGGATGAGTTAACTAACCCTTTTGGTGCTTTCTCTTTTTGTCTCCTTCAGATTCGCTACATTTCCCAGACGCAGGGCCTTCCAGGAGAGCAGCTGTTGAACGTGGGGACAAAGACATCGCGCTTCTTCTGCAGAGAGTCTGATTCCCCTTATGCAGCGTGGAGACTGAAAGTGAGTCCAGGAACCACCTGCTCATTCTGGAAGCACACATACACTTGATGTATCTCCTGATGCGAAATCTGTGTACAAAATGGATATTTTGTTTTTCAGTCAACAGAGGAGCATGAGACAGAAACAGGGATGAAATCAAAAGAAGCCAGAAAGTACATATTCAGCTGTTTGGATGATATAGCGCATGTATGTATAAGCAAATATTATTTTGAATTATCTTAACTTTAGCTTTTGCCAAAGATACTGGAAAATCCCACATAAGAATCTCAGTAAACTTGCTTATTTAACATACAAGCTAAGTTTTTGGTTAATTTTTTCCTCTTTTAATCTTTTCGATGATGTGCCCACATTTCACCCTCAGGTGAACTTGGTGATGAATCTGGAAGGCAGTGACTTGTTGGCGGAGAAGGTGGACCGTGGAGAGTTTGTGGTCTTGCTGAAGAAGATGTTGTTGATAGATGCAGAGAAGAGAATAGTCCCCAGTGATGCACTCAGTCATCCCTTTGTTACCATGCAGCACTTGCTGGACTTTCCCCAAAGCAACCAGTGAGCATCTAACATTTAAATAGAAATTAGTTAACAGATTCATGACTCATCAAAGATTCCAGTTTATTAGGCACCTTTTTATTATATTTGTTTTAATTGATGCAACATTTCATGTATTTTTCATAAAATACTTTTTTTGCAAAGTGTTAATTTTTATGCCAAAAATCTCTCCACTAGCTGAGAGGATGATCAATCTCCTTTTCTCATTTTTTTATAGTGTCAAATCATGTTTCCACATCATGGACGTGTGCCGGTCGCGTCCTGGCACGTTCGACACCATCAACAGGAACAAGGCTCAGTTTGTGAGGCCTGTCACCACCTCGGCACCCAACCTGACCGTGCCCTTCGGCAAGATGGCTGGCGTGCACACTCAAGTATGACGATTTCTACCGCATTGCTGCGCTCACACATTTTAATGCTGTTCGTGTGGTGGAGGCTCTTGTGAAATGTAATCAGCCACAGTTGTGTTTGCTATTCAGAGTCGTAATGCTTTCCATTTGCCATCACCCTTGCCTGTGTTTTCAGTTGCCTTCTGATGCAGCATGCAGATTTGGGGCTGGTTAGCAAACACAGAGGCCGTAAACATGAATCTGCTATGTCAAAAGACGAGGGTGACGTGCATCTCGCATAGAAGCGCTGACTCGCTGTTAAAACAGTGAAATTAGAAGTGTCACAACAAGGTCTTTTTAGCTTTGACTTGATGAAACACATGGTTTGCTGTTAAGTGGTTGTGGTGCTTGCACTGTCAGATCAGTAAGTAGTGTTTATTCAGTGTTTCTGTGTAGTTGCTATGTTGAGGCGGCTCCGTTTGGACTCAGCTGATGTCAGTGGGTGTATTTGTGTCCCTGCTTCTCATGTAAATGGTTCTGTTTACCTCCAAACCATTGTTCTCTCCCAGACCTTACTAATGTCACCTCATTGCATGGCAGCGTCATAGTCATGGCAACCCTGGCTGACGTCAGTTCAACATGGGGAGAGCGTTTGGTTGCCAAGGAGAGAGAGAGAGAGGGAAAAGGAGGAAAAAACTCAGTTCAGTGAGCTGACCTCGCATAGACACGAGGCATGCTTTTATGTCATTTTGATTACATCGGTAATATTTCATGAGAGGGCCTTGGGGAAATTTGATTTCATCTACTTTAAGTAGCTTTTGGATGCTTTAGAAGTTTAAACAATTATTTTGTTTATCGGTCAAGTTTGCAGAACATTTTGATCACGTGTAGTCTCCCGTGCGTCAGAATGCACTGCCTGAACTGCATTTGCGTGCGCAGATCGCAAACTGTAATTGGTTCCAGTTAAGACTTAAATGGAAAAGGCTGGTCAGCTGTTCACATAGGTGAAAAGGAGCTTTGTGTTTAGCATGACTGAGTGGCCTCAGTGTGTGTTCTCACTGCATTCAAGCCGCCAAAGCATAATTCAAAAACCCAGATTATTCTGGTGTGGCACTGGTCTGAGTGAACTTTTCTGTGTTTTCTGTGTATAGTATGTGTGTTTATTGCATTTGCTCCACATGATGAGCAATATCTGGAATTGTAATATTGCCCCCTATTGGTCATTTGAGTGTAGTGCACTTCAATCACCTCCATTAAACATGTTAAAATAAGCCCTTGATTGTATTTATACCATTGGACCATACATGAAATAGCAGAAATATAATAAGGAAACAGCATACTGATAATACTGTTTCATATAAATTACTCTCCTGCCTTTTATGTGCTGTGCAGCCTTTAGCCCCATCTGCTCCCTCTGTCATGCATCCTGGGATCCCACTGCAAACAGGAAATGCACAGTTTGGGGACTCCTTTCAACAAGCTCTGATTCTCTGCCCCCCAGCTTTACAAGGTACTGTGGCCACCCAAGTGTCACTTACTTCAATATTTGCCAGTGAAGTCCATTCATCACAGCCATTATCCTGTAGAGTATGTATGTTGTACATCATTCAAGTTCCTTTGTTTCACAGGCCTCCCCCCAAATCCAAATAAGCCGGCTGGCTATTCTGTAAGAATGGAGAACACCGTGCCCCTTGTGACACAGGCCCCTGCCATCCAGCCCCTACAAATTAGACCCGGGGTGATCACTCAGGTGTGCATTCTTGTATCCTTTGATTATATAAATGCTTCTGCTGTTTTGTGGAGTTTGATTACATGAAATCTCTGATATTTGCAGCAGGCCTGGTCTAATCGGGCCCAGCAAATCCTGGTACCTGCCTGGCAACAAGTAGGCCCGGTGCCCCCCCCAGCAACCACACTGGCCTCTGATACTGTGGCAGGCCCACAAAGACTGGCAGACTGGGGGTGAGTAGAGACAGTATGATGTACATCATGTTCAGTGAATGATATCTCCTGTGTTTCACAGCTGACTATAGTTTTATTTGAACACAGTTTGGTTAAATGGAGAGGTTTAAAAATATGTAACTATTTTGTTCTCTCTACATTCTTGCCCCATAGGAAAGTTCGCCCCCATGGAAACCGATACAATTCCATTATCCCCCACCCCCAGCCACTTCTCACCAGCCAAATGACCATGTCAGCACATCAACCAATTAGCATAGGCATCGCTCATGTGGTGTGGCCACAGCCAGCTGCTAACAAGAGAAATAAACTCTGTGGAAACAGGTTAGTCTTTACATTGCCAACCTGTCCATTGGCTTTATTCATGTGTATGTGTATGTTTTGATTATTTATTATAGTTAAAGTCTAGTTGACTAGAATAGGTATCATTTTATTATGAGAGCACTATCCTAAACACAAGAGTGCTGTTCCCTCCTTTTAGGAGTAACTTCTTACACAACACCAACACTCAAAACTCCACTTGCCAGTCCCTAAAGACTGTGAATAATAGAAAAAACGCAGAGGAAGAAGTGGCGGATCATTGTCCAGAAGCAGAGTGTGTGGTGGAGGCGGAGTCGCAGGCAGAGCAGCAGGAGGAACCTGTGTGCTGCAAGGTGGAGTCAGAGCCAAACGAGTTGTGTGTCTCTCAGAAGCAGAGGCAAGCCGTTGTGATGGCGGACACACCAAGCCCAACTAGTAGTGTCATTAGTATCAGCAGTGATACAGATGATGAAGAGGAGCAGAGAGCACAGAGACACTCGCTAGAGTGAGTCCGTGTGTTTTAGATCGTGCATAGTATATTTGATGTCAAACGGCTAACAGTAACAACATTTACATGCACAGCAATTATTTCATATTAGTCTGATCTAAATCCTGATGCTTGGTTTGCATGTCACATTGTGCTTGAAACATTAAGACCAAAGCAAACATGAGCCAACTAATGTGACCATGCATGCAACTATTAATTGAAGTATTTACTTAGTTGGGCTATTGTGTGCATGTAAGTGTTGAAACTATCTACATCGGTTAACAGAAACCCTCCTTCTGGAGAACTACCTTCCTGCAAAGTTTAGCTCCGACACAAAACCCAAATCACCCTTCATCCAGCTTGTAAAGACCTTCTAGGAATACACATTTGTTATTTGGAGCAGTTTGTAGGAATGTAGTTAGTTCGTGACCCTTGGTCTACATCAACCGATGCACTGATGTTTTTGATATAGTGTATCAATAGAGCGTAGTTAATATAAAAGGATTTGAATTATAATAGTGATTAAGTAATGTCTGCTCATACAGTGTTCAGATGATTTAACAAGCACCATTTATCACATGGCAGGTGTAAAGGCAGTCCGGAGTGTGAGGCTTGTCAGAGTACGTTGAATATGGAGCGAGTATGTTCTCTCAGCAGTCCTGACTCCAGCCTCAGTACCAGCTCCTCAGCCTCACTGCAGTCCAGTGCCTCACCCTGCAAGAGACCCAACAGGTATTACCCTTGTCTCCCCCCAAACCCCATCCCATACATGTTGTCCTCATGTTACACTTTACAAATGTTTTATGTGATTAATACACTCTCAGTCAAAGATGTTCCCAAGCTTAGGGATCTCTGAGTGATCTTTGTGTGTATAATATGTGATGGTCTGTATTCAGCATGTCTGAAGATGAGCAAGAGGGTGGCTGTGACACAGTGGACGGCTCGCCTGCCTCCGATTCCTCTGGCCGAGCGGACAGTCCTTTTTTGGAGGGCAACTACATTACCGACCGGAATGAGAACTGCAAGGCTCGTGTAACCACGGAGAAGGAGTCCGGCAAACCGCCCATTCGGACCATGGTGGTGCCACCCATGAGGGTTCAGAATAACAATGAGCCCTTGTCTAGGACAGGTAAATACACTTTTACAAATATGGAGATCACTTGGTTGGGTAGCCTTTAAATAGCCTCAAAGGGAACAAAATTGCATAAAGCCTAGAACAGCTTCTATTAGTAGTACATCCATTAACAATGCAGGAAGAATCCCTTTATGGCTTTAGTGGCCCAATCAGAAACCACTGGCAGGGCGCTTTTGTTTTAATTCAAAGGCAAGTAGAGTGCATCTGTGAAATATGCAGAGAACAAAAAGCTATTCAGACAGCACTTGCTAATTAGGGTTGAAATTGGCTCTGAACTTTGTTCTCCTGCCCTGCTCTTCACAGTCAAACTTCCTGCAGAGCTAAATTCCAACACTAATATGCCAGACCGTATTCATCTACTCAGCATCTTTTTAAGTTAGTTCTGGGTTAAAACTGAATGCTGCTTGAAAGGTCAGTGATATATTTTCAGTTTTGATGTCAAACAGGAGCTTCCAGGCTTGTGATGTTCAAAGGCATCTCTGTTTTGCACCTGTGGAACTACTTAAAGTCAGCCACGCTTTAATACAATTATACACCCCCACATACACCTGCTAACAAGATAGTGTAACTCAATGGAATAAATGGTGGTGGATTAATTCCTGTCAGGTCAGCATTGTAATTGGAGACTGGCAGTGGGTCAGCTTTGCAATCACTGCTGATGTCTGTTTTCAGGTCACACGCCTTGGAATTATGCAGCTTTAGTAGGTCAAAGAGGCTTGAACAGGTGATTGAGTGCAGCTTCAGTCATGAACTGGTTTTGACTGCATATTCTGTGTGAAGTGGTTTCCTTTCTCTGTAAATATGCTGTTTTTCTGTACCACCTTGGTTCTGTGTGTGTTTGTGTTCATAATATGCATCCTTTAAAAGCCTCATAAAGACTATGTTCACACTGCAGGTGAAAATGGCCCAAATTCAATCTTTTTCTTCATGTGACACAGATTTGTGTTTTGTGTGGCTTTGTGAACTGCAAAATTTGGGCCATTTTCGTACTGTATTGAAATCCAATGGGCCTGAACTGTCAGATTGGAATTCATGTGATTTTTCAGGTCGAACCGACCCCGTCTTCATCCTAATTTCACTCGGATGGGCACGGACCCGTTATAGAAACATAATCAAAATGCCTGTTGCTATGGTTACGCTTCACATCTTTCATATTGAAGAAAAGACGTGTAAACATATAAACGCGGCGCAGTCTGAGGAGAGAAGTCAAAATAACTGCTTTTTAAAATCAGGTTTACTTTAAGACGGGATGGGGGCGTGAACTTTACCCAAATTTTAATTACATTTCCATGTCTTTGCTTTCATTCATCTTCACTTTAGACACTTATTTTTTTCTTTCTTAAGTCGACTTACACAATTAACTAGCACTTTTTTTTTTCCTGTTCTGGAAATTCAGTTCAGATCGTTTGATATAGGCCACATTTAAAAGATAATTTTAGTAGCCAAACAACAAAATCAGGCTTGGGCAGTAAATCGGATTTGGGCAAACTTTACGTGCAGTCCAAACATAGCCAAGGGATCATGCTGTATGCTGTATAAACAGCAAATTCTCTAATTATCAGGGTGTAAAGATCGGTTTCAAGACTGATATTAGGTCATGCTTTATACACCAGTTGAATTGTGTTGTTTGTACAATAGTAGTGAGTTCAGTTCAGTAGTAGTTAGTGAGCTCTACCATGTGCTAACAGTTAAATTTCCAGATTACTAGTACAGCAGTTTACATTACACTACAATATTTCATTAATACACTTTTACAGTGGGAACTGAATAAGACTAATAAGAGGGGTATTCTTGAGAAATAATTGAGTCCTTGTGGCCTGTATTTCCAATGCTTTTATTAAAACTACTTTTCATGTTTAAAAATTGCTCAACACTTAGTACAACATGCTTTTTAAGAGATACCCTTCACCACAGGCACACATCTGATCCACACTTACAAGGCCAGTGCATGCTATTCTGGTCTTGAATGAAGTAGTTTTAGATGCCAGTATGACCTGCAGCTTTAAATAAAAATGATCTTGCTTGCCAACCCCCCCACCCCTCCCCCCTTTTTAGTTTCTGGTTGGCATCTCTATTTTAAAACCCCCTGCTCAGGTCACTAAAACCACTCCCTCTGTCTCAGATTGTTAAAATAGGGCAATGTCTGTCTGTAATTTGATTTGATTAAATGACAACAGTGAGGCAGACTATATCCCCACATGTGAGATTGGTTACCTAAGTGGTTCATCTAATGTCATGATGTGCGATTTAGTTAAATTTAATTTATTTCTTTATTTAAAAAAACAAAACAAAAAAAACTTTGAAGTAGAGCATATCCCTGAAAGTGGTACACAGCCACTGAATGTATCTTACCCTTTCCAGTGTTTAACTCTACATTCTCTACCATCAGTTCTGGAGTCCTCATGCCTGTCCAAAGGCCGCAGTGGCCACAACAGACAATTCCACCATTCTACACTGCTTCTGAATCGGCAACAGAAGATCACACCTGCATCCCAGGCCCAGCACCACCCACAGCCACAGCAGCCCCCACTCGCTTTTGGACAGGTAAGTTCTTTCCTCCTGCAGGCTGATTCGAGTTTGACGCATGCAAAAACCATTCCAGGTGGGAGCTTCCCAGGGCTGCCTGTAATAAAATAAAGTCTAGAAGTGTATTAAGGAACTATTTCGAAGAGGCCTTTCCTCAGTCCTGTGTTCAGCCAATGTCTGGTATTATATCAAGTTGTGAATGCCAGTTATTTTATTTCTCCTGTTCTTTCTCTCAGGTCCAGCATTACAGCTCCTCCCACCAGGAATGGAATGGCAACTACAGCCATCGCCGGCCTCAGGCATTCATCCCTCCTACAGTACATGGCCACACCTTCACATTACCGCACGGCAGCCCCACTCACACTACGGCCCACCCTCCGCCGCCGCACCTGGGGGTCCACCCCCACGCTCATACCCAGCCCGCCCTGCTTTCCTACCCCCCTTCAGCTCCTCTGGTGACGGCGGCACCCATGGCCCACCTCCTGGCCTCCCCTGGGGCCACACGGAGTCACGTCCTGCAGCCAGCCTACAGCCTGTCCCACCCGGCCGGCCACATGGTGCACCAGGTCACCGTGGGCATAAACCCCCGGCTGCTCCCATCACCTACGCTGCACCCCCAGGGCCAGTTCAAGCCCCTCTTCCCCCCGCACTCATACATTGCTTCACCCGCATATGCAGGCTTCCCCCTCAGCCCCACCAAACTCAGCCAGTACCCGTACATCTGAGACTTGCTTCTCGGCCCACTCGGAGGGGGCAGCCTGCCTATGCCAGTTCCCTATTCTTGGCCTTGAGGCCTAAAGCGGTGCCCTTTACAGGAACCATAAACCACCTGGTTTTCATGCCCAAAGCCATGGCACAAGAGAGAACGCAAGCTATTTTTCTGAATCATGTAAACATGGGTGCAATTGAACTTTGAGCTTTAAAAATAAAACATGATTTGAAGGTATTCGGCAAGTCAGTAAAGAAAGCTTAGAAAAAGAAAAAGCATGGGAATAGATGAGCGGATGGATAAAAAAAAATAACTTCAGTGTGTTTTGCACATTTTGTACACCTTCTCATCGGATTTTCAAAACGAGTGCTCCTCAAAACAGGTAAATAATAGCGAAAGGTGCCGAAAAGAAGAAGAGAAAAAACAAATGGCACCGCTCTCTCCTCCAATCTATTTTTCTATATTGCCTTCTAACTTGTGCAAGACACATCTTCGTTTGTAAAGCCACCTCCCCAGTATCCCGGCCATGGCCAACACATGCACATGTGTCCGCGTTGTGATGTTCTGCGCATTTGAAGTATTTGTACTGGTGTCACTGGTGTGTTTTTTCAGTGTTCAGTCACTTAATCGGATTAGAAAAGTGGTTGTTACTCACGCTGCATGTGTTCTTGCATGAGCTGCAAACGTTGATCAGAGAGATGCCTAGATGTTGCTCTTAATGTTTCTGTCCTGACACTCGCTGCATCGTTCAAACTTGTCCCCAGCCATAGTGCCTTAAATATGAGGTTGTTCATGTTACTACTTATATGAATATATATACATAAATATATATATATATAAATGTACTGGACTGCAGCACTTGAAATTCGGATCAGTCCGTGCATTCTTTGTGTGTGTATATGTATTATGTATACGCACAGGTGTGTGCTTTTCATGCATATAATTGGCATGGATGTGATGCATTGCACAAAAAAAGCAGTGCTTATTTTTCAATCCCAGTAGTTAAGTTTTTGTTCCTTAATCGGAGGACAGCATGCTTTTGCTGTTGCGAATGCTTGCTGTTCAGTTTTAATGTGTGTTTTTGTTACCTTCTCCCGAATGAACTAGTGTACAAAGAGCAAGCATTGAATACTGCTAAATGTTTGATAATCAATTTCTATTTAGTAAAAATTCTTACTACTAACAGTATTTGTACTGTTTAATGAAACTGCAATACAATCTAAATAGTTGTTGATTTTCCAATGTCTGTGTTTTTATTTTCTTGTTTGATCGATTGGGTTTTGTTTTTTCATTTGTTTGGTTTTTTTTTTTATTATTATTCTAGATGTGTAGAAATGTGGTGGGCATGGCTTTGACTAGATGATGACAAAAATGCAAATAGGTCTTTGATTCATGGTATAGATTCATCAAAGCCTGAGCAGACCATGCAGTATTTGGTATATATGAATCTATATATATATATATATATATATACGGTATATATAATAGAGCTAGTCTATTTAGTGCTGAAGCTTGACCAGGTGTGAGTTTATAGTGTGCAATCTTCTCATTTATGCATGTGTGAAACAGTTTAATGTTATTATAATAATTATTTTTTCTGTTATGTAATTTGTTCAATGCTTACTGGTGTCGACTGCTTATTTTATACATTCCGTCAGGGAGAAATATAA
>JBBPDE010000017.1:7756620-7777690 GCA_037974605.1 Nannopetersius ansorgii | reverse complement strand
CTCTGTGGCATATTGCTTTGTGCATTTTTTTTTTCGCCTTTCCTAGTTTGTTTGCTAGTTGTGTGTATACTTTAATTTTTGTCTTTCCTTTCAAAATGAAGTTGCTTGTGCAGCACCAAAGACTGTAATTCATTTTCTGAGCAAGGTAGCTACTCTCCCTGCATAGACCTCATATATACTGTAGTTAATTATAGTCATGGGGTAAATTTCAAAATTGTATTTGAAATATGGCTTCGATTATGTTTAGCTTTTTGAGCAAGTAATAAGGCGTATCATCTATCTTTGAATGTATCATAGATAAGCTGCTATATAATGATTGCCACTTCAAATAGCTGTGAAATTAGGTGATTTTATTTTATTTTATTTTTTCTTAGTCCATATCTGCGTTTGTATTTTGTATAGTTCTCTCTTCTGACCTGAAATGGCAGTGGTTTTGGTTGAATAGTTTTGCTTTCATATTTGGAGTGTCATTGTAACTACTGTATTGCTGATAATGGACATTAGTTGCGTTTGTTCATGTTTTGTGGGTTGGTGTTGTTTTTGCATCAGTATTCGACTTCGTTTAGCGTCCCGGTTCATCGCGGCATAATAACGGATGTATCTGTGTATCTTAATTTTCCCGTGTTTACTTTTCTGCATCATGTCGACACATAAGGTAATAATAGCTTGCAGAACTGATTTAACTTTTTCAATTATGACAGTAATTAACATTTTGAGAATGAGTTTCTGTATTAGCGCTACTAAACAGCAGTATCGAGGAAGGAACCCCAGCCTCTTTCAGCTCATGCCTTTAATCACATGACTCTGGCCAGGTATTGCGTAAAATCCAATTTTTTGATTCATTTTTAAAGAGGATCTCGTCACTTTCTTGAAACTAATGGGAACGTATTAGTTTTTTTTCTCTCGCAGTCAACAGCTGTAATTAAATTCTTGTAGAAAGAGTGAGCCTCACTCTATGGAAATAAACCAGAAAGACCTTTATAAGACCTTTATAAGAGTTGATGTCTCGTATTGAGTTTCATCACCATTTTCATGTACTATGTTGCTTAATGTTATTTTAGGACAGTGTGTTCAGCACTGTATGCGTGCCTTGACTGAGGAGATGAGTTAGTAAAGTAACGAACCGCATTGCAAAAACATGTCGTGCGCCCATTATGCCAACCGACCAGGCCAAATAAGACAAATGGCAGTTTAACCTTCCATTCCAGGGATCAAAATACTTTCGAAACTACATTTCGTCTGTTTAGTCCATCATTTTCCGCAGTACACGCTACAACACGCATGCAGCCACCATGCTCACATCTCACCAAATATTACTTTTGCCCATAAACGTGTGTCCAACCAACAGCGTGTGTTCACGCTGTATATGCTATTGCTACTATAGTATATGCTCTTGCTACTATAAACCCTTGCAAAGTTGCAGTCGTCCTCATAGTTACTGTGAAAAATGAACTAAAGCGTTTGGTGCAGATATGAGGTTGTATTTTGATCCCTGTGAAATGGCATTCACCAGCAAATATGCCTACATATGTCCAGTGTTATTTCAGAAGTGACTGTACCCATTTATTTCCTCCCAATACACCTACTAAATATTTTTTTTTGTTGTTTTTCCTTTTTCCCCAGTTCTGCACTCTTTTATAAAAAGCATACAATAACCATGAACACTGCAGTTTTTAATTCATTATATAAATATATATTTACATTGTTATTGTTTTATATGGGTTTTTTGAAAATATATTCTCTTAGCAAGTTAATTCAGGGCCTTTGTACTAATCTGACATTGCTACTGTTTTATCCTGAAATCACCTCTCAATATGATGGCTTGTGATGGTCATACAGCTCTAATGCATATTATAATTATTATTATTTTGTGTTTTCCAGATTTCACCTTATGTCAAAGTTAACTCATACTGCAAGTTACAGTTTCCTTGTTTAAATGACCCATCACATAGACTCGAGCGCTAAATTCAACTGTTACTCACTGTTTAAATGCGTGTCGATTTTGTGGCTTTTTTTTTAATTTCCTTTTAGTTTCATTTGCTTATCTGATTTGATGCTACACTAGTTTGCCATGTAGCAATTGCACTGTGCAATATTTGACAGTATGAGGACTGGGAAAATGTAACCCTCTGATGTAATGTCTTTACAGTTTGCGATAGTGTATCCTCTCTAGTTCTCAGTGATTTAGATGTGACCAAGCCTTCTCAACTTTGTCACATTAAGCGGGTTTTCCAGGTGACTATTTTGGTGAGTGTCAAAATAAGAATTTATGGTGTATTGTCAAGATTCACTTTGAATTAAAAAAAAATCTATTACTGCAGTCTCTTATAAGCTTGTGTTTTACTGACCACATGCCTGTTCCACAGCATTTGTCAAGCAAACCTCCTTGGTGTTTCCCCCTTGAACACTTGTAGGTCAGGTGGTAGATCCTTCGAAGGTACAGGTGTTGACTTGGAAGCTTGGTATCATAATGACTTTCTTTTATAAACCATATACTAGGGCTGCACGATATTAGGAAAACATGCGATATGCGATAATGTAGTTGAGTGTTGCGATGGTGAGATCACATGCGATAAGTAAGTAAAAACTTAGCCTTTATAGTGTTAATGTTTTTCTGCTTTGGGTTTGCTGGTAATATAGACTCCAGACACTGACTAGTCTATGCGGAAAAAAGATGAAAAGCAATATTTCCATTCTAACGTTTTTATTTATTTTTTTAAGAATTTACTTAAACAGAGCATTTAATGCCTCCCATAAAACACTTGAACCATTGAAAATGGTTGGAAAAAATACTTTTTAAAAAAATAATTCTAAATCTTAAATAAATGTAAACACCTATTTTAAATTATAGCCAGTAAACAGCAGCACAGAAGACGACGAAACTGCCCAGTGATTTTTTTTTTCCTCTTTTCTGGCACTGGGTGTAGAGTTTTGGAAAAACACTATTTATTGCAGCTCAGTCAGTCTTTCGTGATATGGATATTTTTTCACGATATATATGTATATTGCGCACATTGATATCGCGATGGCGGTAAATTTGCTATATATTGTGAGAACACAATTGTTTTTTATATACTCATTGTGGTGTTACATAATTTGCTAAAATTCTGATACATAAACCAAGAGTCAATGTTGTTTGGACTGCCAGATCTATTAGAAAGCCCAAAAAGAATGTGATGACTGCAAATATCCAGAAGAGGGCATCCTTACTGGTTATCTCACTGATTAAATGACAAATATGAAACACTGCGATTGAGCTTCATGTCTTGTAGTGTCTGTCCTTGATCAGAAGTACAGTGTTTCAGTAAAAGTCATAAATAATGTTCATCTGCCAAAAAAATTGAGTGCTGAGAAATCCTATTATTAAATTCTGTTATGATTAAATCTGCTTGGACTGGATATGTTAAAACTACCATAATCCTATTTTGTGATGCACTTTGTTACACGACAGGTTCGTTATACCTACTGATCAGCCACAACACTAAAACTGGTGCAGTGAAAAACATTAATTCTCATTACAATCACACTTCATGTCAAGGTGTGGAATATATGATGCAGCAACTCAACAGTGCAGGCTGGTTATGATAGGGTGATGTCAAAACATTGGTATGTATGAGGCTGTTTAACTGCAGACTAATCAGAGTACCCATGCTAACCGCTGTCCAGTGATGCACAACTAAGGCTGCACACAAGCTCAGCTGCTAGTTACATCCTAATATTTTTCATTTAGCCTGAGGGGTACATGAGCCTTGTTAACTGAAAGGGAAACACTTCCTACTTTCATGAGACATTTTTAAAGCACCTGATTCCACAGTAATTCCAGACATGCTGCATTTGGGGATTAACTGCATATCTAGACGCACAATTGATTTGCACATGGGTTTCCAAGAGCACTCACATTAATTACTGACACTCAGCATGCAGGCCCTGCCTGTGGATGAGTGTTCAGAGGTGAGAGAGAGAGAGTGAGCTCTTTGCCCTTCCAAGTTATGATAATTGTTTTTCAGGCATGAATGCCTCTCTCCGTCTGACCTGCAATGTAGATGTAAGACGAACCTAATCCTAGTCTTCGCATAAACGACCGTGCCAACAGTGAATAATACATTCATATTAGACTGCACCTGCTCTTTGCTGCAGTAAAGGGGTCAAACTCCCTTCAGAATAAGGACGGCTTTGCACTAAATATTTCTACATTTCTGTGAGAATTTGTTTGCCCCCAGCCACAAGAGCATAAGTAAGGCCAGGGACTGATGGTGGCGGATTAGTTCTGGATCACAAGCTTCAACTCTACCATTGGATAGTGCTTTATCTCCCTATAGAAAAAAAAAGGGGGGGCAAGAGACCTCTCTGAGGCTTTGCGATATTCGCTGCACTTGTTTGGGATAGTTAGAGAATATTAAAAGAAATTAAAGCAGAAATTCCTTTTTTTCATTCAATTAATTTAATTAATTCAAATAGCTGCATATTTACATATTTAAATATCTGGACAAGACCCTTATAGACATTCATATAGACACCTTATACAAATATGTTAATACTTACACAAAGAACATTCTCCTTCTTTCTTGTAAGAGTAACGTAATGGCAGTTTGTGTGGCTCGATCCTCCTGCTCAAGAGTTTTGCTTAGAGAGGTCATGCATGTACTTTGGTACACTAATCAGCCATGAATCCATTACTCCCCCTCTCAAAAAGTATTTAAATGTGGTGCAGCTGGTGCCCTGGTGTTTAGGGAGCTACCTCTGCAATCAGAATGTTGTGAGTTTGAATCCCAGAACTGCTAGTGTGAGCAATGGATCATCCCCACACACTGATGCCCACTGCTAGACTTCGTGAATGGGTTAAATGCAGATAAATGCATCCTGTCCACGCTGTGTGCTGTGACAAATAGACACTTCACACTTAAATGCCACTCTCCCTGACCAGCAGTGACTATTGTGCATGCAGTTCTCTATGTTCTCCACGAGGGGGCGTCATGAGTACAGGTGCAGGACCTGGTTAGGATTCCTCGCGTGGTCGTGTTGCACGATCTGCATGATTTCTCTGACCAAAGTCAAGTCTGGCTCCGTGCAGAACTGTGTGGACTAGGTCAGCCTCCAGCCTGTCTGTCCCAGCAGAGATGAGCTCTCGTCTGGTGGTCTGGAGCTGCTGAAGCCCCTGTCCGTGTCCAGGTGCTGCAGTGCTGCTTGGACCCTCTTTCTATTCTTCTATTGCTGCAGAGCATGAGAGCGCGGAGAGGGGAGCGTGCATGGCGGGCGGAGTGAGGAGGGAGCGGGCAAAGCTGGGCAGGTTCAGCCGCTGCTGCTGCTGGAGCCCCGGAACCCCTCCACTGCTGCTGCTTCTACTGCTACACCTTTGCACGCGGGCCAGCACAAGTAAGCACGAGCCCTCTAATAAAACCTCTGTGTTGCATTTAATGCAGTGCATTAAATATTCGATGTGTTTCAAAGTTGTAGAGAACGTGCATGACAAAAAAGCCTCAGTTCAGTTCAAGGTGCATTATTGTGCATGACAAGGGAAGCTATTAATCCGCTGTTTATCTGTAAAAAAAAAATAATAAATAAAAAGGCCCCAGGACACTTTGCCTACTTTGTCTTTCAATTGTAATAGTGTAATTGTGGACTCCAGAAGATGCTTGGACTATTTGGATAAGGGTCAAAGGGGATTCTGTGAATAGGAATTATAATGGTCATTTTTGCTGGATAAAATGAAGAGTGAATAAATGACTGGCAGCTAAATGTGTGAGCATACAGATTGACTGACTGTGCTGATGGCCCATTATAGCTGGAGCTGAACCCTTAAGGAGTTCACCTGCAATGATAAAAGCTTCCAGCTCTTCTGTTCCCCTGCTGGTGTGGGAGTGTGCAGAGCAGAGTGAGATTCTGCACCACTGCTTTGTCCTTCCAGCTCGAGTGGACTTGCAGAGTGGAGTGGCGGCGTATCGCCCTATAGTTCACTCGCTCTCTTTATTTATTTATATATATGTATATATGAATATGTATATATTTAGGTTTGACAAGCTTGCTTCTGTTTAAGAAGTCTTGGCCATTTGGTAGTTGTGTTAGAGTTGCAAATCTGACAGGGATACACACTTTGAGGGCCACAGACTCCATTGAGATTAAATGAAGTGCACGTTTGAACTATTTAGTGTTGTCACAGAGCCAAGTGCAGTATTGTAGGGCACAATACCAACATAATACTATAACAAAAATAATCACCTGTCATCTAAACACCGTCCATCTGCCATATATCCACCCATTCAGGTCAAATTAGCATGCATCTCATTGGCCTGTAAGCAGAAAAGAGTATATATTGTATATAGGGGTGTCCTCATTAAATAAGGAATTGAAAGTATTGACAGTTACATGGTATGGTATTGCACATGGTACTGGTCAAACTTTGTCTAAGCTGAATCTTTGAGATGGACTATGAGTGTGAATGAGTTCTGGAGAAAATCCAGTTGGGATTTTTTTTTTTTTTTTTTTGGGACCAATATTGCAATTGCATTTTTTCCCTTCTTCATCTAGAAGACCAGGGGCTTGAACCCTGTATGGTTGTAATGTTAGGCTGTTAGTTTGCTAAATGTTAGGCTGAATTTCACTTAAAACTTGAGACACAGTTAAAAAAGTTTGAAAGCTTTTGATATTAAGTGAGTTTATCTTTTAGCCCCTGCGTACACTGTGGTGGAGTCAGTGCTGGTGTGTTTTCAGAACGGCAGAGCCATATGCAGGGCATAGCAGAAGCAGAACTGGGTCATGGTGCTTAGAGGGCTGTTAGAGATCAGCTAGAAATGGGTTGATTCTGGAGAAAACTGGATGCATAACTGTTTTCTTTCCAATGTGCCTTCATGTTATGTAACTGCTCTTAAGGCAAGCTGTTGATGTGTCTCATACATTTGCTCAAAGCGAATCTCCATTGAGATTTTGTTTCTTGATACATCTGTACGGCTACAGCACTAAATTTTACACCTAAATCTCATCATCTTTTTTGTCACCGGTTCAAAAAAATTCAATGTGGTTTTATGTGAAATACTCTATTTTCTGAGTCAAAAGCATTGGCAGTGCTAGGCAAAGGTAAAGGGACATTTGGCAGACACACTTATCCAGAGCAACGTACAATCATTAATTACAGTGACATTCCCCTTCGAGCAACTGAAGGTTAAGTGTCTTGCTCAAGCACCCAATGGTAGAAAGTGTGTTTATGTGTGTGTGTAGGGAGGGGGTCTGAACCTGTGACTTTGTGGTCATCAGGTTCACAGACAAGTGTTGTACCCACTAGGCCACCCCCACCCTCACCCCCACCCCTGATAGGTGCCAGGCATGCTCTATAAAAGCTATCCCATCTTTGTTATTGTTCCATTGTATTGTTTGGTGATTTTACATACTAAAACTCAGGCTCACTTTGGATAGCCTCACTTTGAAAATCACTCTGTAAGTTGCTCCTCAATTAACTATTTCAAAGTAAACCACTTTGAATTTCTATATGCACGTCTCCATGATTGAAGTATGCATAAATTAAATAAACAACAAATGGAAGGGCTGATTAGTGCATAGATATAAAAATTCTACATATTTTAAGTGCAGTATCATTCAGAGAAACATAAAAGGTGTTGTTTCACAATGTTTTTTAAACCACATTTACTAAGGCCTGCAATAATTTTGGACGTCAATGTATATATTAATTCGCCAGGGGTGCCCACCTCTGAACCGGGAGAGCTGGCGTTCAGAACTATTTGCTAGTTCCCCTAATAAAGCACACCCATTAAACCTTGCAATGAATAGATGAGTTGAACCAGGTGTGTTTGAGCAAATAATCAAAATGTGGGCCGCCAGGAGTTGTACTACTCTGTGGCGTTGCCAGATAGTGCAGTCTATGCATGCATGAGTTGAATTCCCTAGACTCATATTTATGAAACATCATTTCCATTAAAGTGCATAGAAATTTTTAGTGCATAGATATGATTCTGGACCTTTTTGTATGTATTCATTAACCAGGAGTGAATGACTGAACATGATTTCTATTAATTAACTTTTTTTAAGGCAGTATTTTATCAGAAGTAAATCTACTGAGCTGAAAGTTTACATAAACCATAAACTGCTTTAGTATAATGATCTAGAGGCTCTGACAGGGAAATAAGAATTTTGTGCCTGACTGCTATTTTTTTTTTATTCATTAACAGTCCTGAATCTCGTGTCTGTCCTCTTTCACAATGGCATTACTGTCAGCCAAGTGTGCCAAGTAATGGCTCAGCAGTGCAGAGATCAGCCCTGCCTTTGACATTCAGTTGTGCCACTGGTCCTTGAAAGCACAGCTGACTGCGTATTCTTTGGAAATAAAGTTTGGCAAGGGACCAGAGAGGCACACACCACCAGGAGTCTACATGTTCGGGTGCGCACGATACAGTTCTGAGCACTTTTTTTGTTCGGCAGTAGAGTGCTGTGTTCCACAGAGCTGCATGGCTGGTAGCTCAAAAAGTTGCATGTATTAGTGGAAGCATGTGCTCTTCACCCCTGCAGAGTCTGGATTTCCCAGAGGTAGAGGAGAAAACAGACATAGACCTTTACTGAAACTTAGAGAAGGAACAATTCATGCAGCATCTTAGAAGTATTTTCATGGTCAGGTGAAGCTGGACATTGTCAAATTTTGAATCAGCACTTCACTGGCATTATAATCTAATGAGTTTAAAGAGTGTAACAACAACAACAATTACAATGTATCAAGGAAAATAGTTTTTTCGTAAATTGACATTCATGCAGCTGCATTATTTGAACACAAGTCCAGCATGGTACAGTCATGAATGCAAACCCACAACTATCTGTATCCCAGTCGGATACTTATGTCCTTTTCCCATTGCACACCAATGCAATTGAAATAGGTGACATTTTTTGGGGTTGTTTATTCATGTGATGCTAGTGTTAAGAGTCACAAACAACAATTGCACCAATAGAAGAGCTTTTAACTTGATTCATATTTTACTCTGGATTTTGAAGTGTCCCAGACAGTGGTTTTGTCTAGCTTGTGTTTTTAGAAATTGCAGTAGTCTGACTTGTGATGACACATGATAATCACATTTAGCCAGTTAATGGTTATTTATAGCTCCACCCATACATCCCAGCTCAGCATCCTTGGTAACGCAACAAGAATGGCTATTATACTCAAGCACAGCTATATAGGTACAGTTTGGTTCACTTTGTAGTGGAAGTGATGACAAGATGCATGTGGTTCCAGTGAATACTACTAGACTACACCTGACTTGGATGACCATCCCGTGAAGCTTTATTGAACATAGTGTATTCTCTGAAGCAAGAAAATACATTTAGTCTCTGATGTTTTACTAAGCCCCAAACAGAATATGAGCATTAATTGATAGTCTCTTTGTAGCTTTGTAACATCTGTATATGCAAACATCCAAATGTCTCCTCAGAAAAGCTGCCTTGTCATTGCATGTGTAAGTAGAGGGCTGGTCAGAGGTCCACTAGTGCATGGTCCCTCTTGTTCCTCTGTAGCATAAGCAATAAACATAATGGCTGCAAAGCTGCTAGTGCTAACACAGAGCTTAATTAGCATCCTCTACCATCTGCCCAGGATTACCCTCCCACTGCTTTCCTCAACATCTATACAGAACAGTGGCAGTGCATGTAGAGGGTGGGTGGTGGGGACGACAGGCCTTTTATTTACAACAAGGAGCGAGGCTACAGAGGACTTTTCTGAATTCCCTCAAACTGTCTTCACTGAGCGACCACTAATACATCACTTTACCCTTCTGAGTGAAATTCAGCAATTACATGCCGGATACTGGTCACTTAACATGCCCTCCAAAAATAATCTGGTTTCATTTTCACTAGGCATGCCTAACAGCTCCCCACACCTGGTACCACAATGAAGTTTCCGTAGCCTACCCTTGAAACTGCATTCACAAGACATAATTTCCTTTATATGTAAATATAAGTCAAATAATTTACTTTGACCATTGACCATGACTACTATGAGCCTCTCAGATGGGTTGGGAAAATCTCAGATTATGGACTGATTGTTGATAGTTGACTCATTGTGTGATGGTTTCAGTACAGTATTGCAGAATATTAAAATGTTTTGAAATTGTTTATTGAAACTGACTGCTGTTGCCAATGCAGCCTCCAGCGATCATTTACGATTAAACCACTGTCAGGGAATCTATGTATAGTATGGTGACCTCTGTACATCTATGTACATAACATAAAATTTCACTTGGCATACAGAATGCAGCAAAACAGAAGCAAAAAGAAAAATCAATGCTTACACCATGTATTTTTTTTTGAATATACAAATTGATCATTGCCTTTGAGCACAGCCATGCTCTGTTCTGGAGAATATTGGGTTTTGTTGGCACTAAAGAGTGTATCTTACATACTAAAAAGGGGTGGAGGTAGCTCAGTGGGTAGTATACTTACCTACGGACCAAGAGGTCGGGGGTTGGAATCCTACCATCAGCACACCACCACTGGGTTCCTGAGCAAGACCCTTAACCCCAAGTTGCTTCAGGGAGACTGTCAAGGAATGGAAGTCGCTTTGGATAAAAGCATCTGATAAATGCCATAAATGTAAATCTGTAACAATTTTGATATATTTCTTTTATGTAAAGCATCTTTTTGTAAGATAACTTACTGTAGTTTGATGTTGTATGCTATGAATTTTGTTGGTTTTGGTGCATCACTGTATTGATGCAGGTGCAGGTATAGAAAAGGTAAGTTTAGAAAAGGATCTGAGCTAAACTGTGTAGTTTATATTTAGAGTTCTGTATAATTAACACATCATTTATTTAAGGTAATACCTAAAAACGTATGTAGGTTGTTACCCCTCTAGTCATGATACATCTGGGTTGCGTAACTACCTGCTGCATTGCAGACACTTGGTGTGTAATGATCAGTTATAATAAGAAGATGCACATATTTTACTTGCTATTCACTGGGAGTAGGAACCGATGCCTCCTCCAGTCACTTATTTTGCCCCCTCGTCTAATTAGCACTGTCTCTGGGCCTGTCCACCGCACCTTTAAAACTGTTTACTGTAGTCAGAAAGATATGACAGAAATGCCACAGCAGGGGGTTTTAAAAGTTTATGTCATGGGACTTTGTCATTCTCAAAGTTGTACCTCAGGTTAGAAATGGTCGAATCTAACAGCAGTAGATTGATGTGCAACAAAATCCCCCACTACACATTTCGCCTGTGTGTTCAGGCTCCTCCTGCCTGCTGGAACTCTCTGCAGACTGTTAAAAACAGCACATGGCTTGTAGCTCTAACTCTGCTGCTGCGGTAAATTAGGTGATGCTGATCTGCCAGCACTGAGCTGAGAGACACTTAAAGGCACAGTTTGGTATAAAAACAAACAACAATAACAGCAACATCAATAATAATACATTTGCAAAGATGTCACAAATGTAGCTGATTAGTCCACAGTCTGTGTCATTAGCTATGTATTTATGTATTTCTTTTATTATTTTGTTACACACCGTAAAGCACTTTGGGTAACATTTATTATTATTGTTGTGGTTTTTAAAGATCAGATATTGTGTCAGAATCAGGAGACTTTATTGATCCTGTAGGAAATGATGCTTTATGCTTGAATGTGTGATGCTTTTGCCAATTTTGCAGAGTTTCCCAAGCGTAGTCCTGCTTAATTAAAGTTAAAATTTAATCAGGTCTCCAAGATGAGGGATAGCACAGGCTGTCCCTTGAGCATGTGCAGTTCGGGGTCTTTAGGTTCCCACGCACCTGCCCTCCATATGACAAAATGTTCCCCCAATACACAAACACCTACTGCCACCCCGTCTTTTCTATCTCTGTACAGCTCTTGCCTTTTAACATACTGCTTCAGCAAGAGGTGTAGCCCAAAAACACTACAACCTGCAGCTGTTCTTTAACATCACCAGGCCTCTGTCCTTTTAAACAGATCCAGCTGGATTCAGATTAGGTGCAAGGATCAATGTACACAGACTGAGAAAGTACAAGACTCGCGTGGTTTGAAATCAGATGAAGCAGATCAAACCGCAATGATGAATGTATCAGAGGGACTGTATCTTATTCTCAGTGGGGAGGAATCAGATTTTAATGAAGAATTTCCATATTGTGGTTATTTTGGATCACAATATTCTCTTTATATGTGTCAGGTGCCTTTGACATTGGCTTGTACAATCTTAGAGTAAGAGTACAAAGTAACTTCAAGTAAAGCAGTTACTTTCCCCAGAGTACTATATTGCATTACAATTACACTTTGTGACCACATTAGCGACTTCATCAGAATGATGTTACTTATGTCTGTAACAGAGCAATATTTGCAAAGCATTTAAAACATACACTTCCTCTGTGTTGCTGAGTTTGATCATGGATTTAAGCAGCTCAGCATGAATTTCAAAAACGATCCTTTTAATATGAAACTAATGGATAAAGATCCTTGTGTTGAAAAAGACATAAAGCCAAACTCATCTACTCGGGCCAATCTGTTCTCACTGAGAAGCAGCTCCGCGGGCTGTACGTTTTATCATGAAGATTTTATTTCAAGTCGGCTGTTCCTAGAGGCGAGTTTCTGGGTTATCAGGCAGCATCAGCTGTATATCATTTTAATACAGCATGACTGGCTGCGGCTTATTTAAAATCAGGGCTAGTAAATGAAGTTTACTGCGATTGGGTATTATACTCTGAATAAAGTAGTGAACAGTGTTGAGGAAGGTCATCTTTCCAACCTAGAAAACAATCAGAAAACAATAAATGTGTTGTTGGTTTTTTTTGAGAATTTATATTCTCACAAGCATGGAGGGTCCCCAGTATATCTCTCTCTAGATAAAAGGTCCAAGATGCCTGAAATACAGATTTTAATTTAGAGCATTATACTATATTTGTGTAATGCTCTCAATCTGCCAGTCCACCATCTTGGCCAACCTCCAATTACCAGATTCATGTCTTTCCCAATGAGCTAAAGCACTAAGGTCAAACAATTGCCATTAATTACTGTCTACACAATCATTTAAAAGTGTAATTAATTGTTTCATTTATTAAACCTAAATACAATACTGTTTCTATTTCACATCCTTTGGACACTTCTGCAGTGTTTTCTTCATCATCTTGCTATGACCTTTGCTCTTTCCCTGTAAGAGCTCTTCGCCCCATGCGAGCTCCACATTCCTCATTCAGACTCCCTCTTAAACACAAATATGAATCACCTTGCATTAATTGATTTTCGAGGAAGTATGGTTAATATAGAAGTGATTTAAATGAAACATTATAATTATACTTTAACTGTCCCAACACTGGGTATGTGCAGCCTTTGTGGTAGGAAAAGGTATGGAAGGGTGTTGTCTATCTAGTATAGAGGGAAGGCAGATGAAATAGTGTACTAAGCATAAAAGGAGTTGATCTTCAAAGAGGTGTAAAAAAAAAAAAGCTTCATGATCATCCTGATAAAAGCACAGCTGACCTCTGATCAGTGCCTGAAAATAAAAGGCTTCTTGTAAAACTGACGTGTTGGATCAGGAGTAATTATAAAAATCTATAGGAAGTCTCCTGAGATTCTGTTGAGCCTGAGTGTAGGCCTACAAACTGACGATATGTATTAGACTTTGAGGCGATCCTTGGAAGCATTCAGTTTCTTTGTCCTTATTACCAAACCATATTCATAGGTCTGCATTACACATGCATAAGCCTTTCATTACAACTGGCATAAACCTACATAAACTATAGTGTGTTAATTATGCACCTATTGTACATGTATTGCAATGTTTAAGTCTTTCTCTGTAAATGTGCACACTTTGTTAGTTATTCCAGAATCATTTTCTGTTGAATTTGATCACAGTTGTGGGCTTTACTGTCTTTGGGCTTCCAGTATTGAGTGCTTGGAAATAATTTTAGTTAAAGTGCTGTAATGTACATGGTCAGTCAAAGCAGAGTGAGAGAGTGAGTTAGAGACAGCGATAGTTAGAGTTAGAGAGAGAGATGAAAAAGAGAGCAGATGGTTTCTCATTCCTTTCTCTGCCAGAGTGAGTGTCACACTTTAGCATGGCCCATTATTTTAATAAATAGGATTGGCCAGAGAATCTCTCTCGCTCGTTTATGATAGGACGTTTGAAGCCTGCAGCAGAGCCTGTCTCCATTCAGACTAATGTGATTTTAAGAGGGAGAAGGACACATGGAGTATTTCTCAAAATCCATCACTGCAGAACAGTGTTAACATAAGGTCTGTCCCTGGCCAGTTTTACACCAGTCTGCTCACAGTACGACTCAAATATTCATCCGTAGTAGTATCTGTGTTGAGTGACTAAGTGACATTCAAAAAGGTGTGTGTTTATGCGCGTGTGCGTACGTGTGTGTTCTGAGCTGACACAACCCTGCTGTGGCCTCGTAAATTTATCAGCACAGTCATAACAAAACCTCATATCTCATGAAAAGTATACCTTCATAGAAAGAAACAAACACTTTAGTTGAAGTTTGCTGCAAAAAATTGACCCAACCATGCCAACATACATGCCAACGCGCATTACGGCCATTAACAGAACATTATCATGTTAGTATTGACAGTATTTGCCAAGATTGAGACTGTAATATTTGTTGTGACAGTTTGTCAGGTGCTAATTTAGGGTAATGGCTTCAGTGTTTTACATCATGACAGCAAACATTTTCATATGTCATTAAAACAACGTTAGTAACGTTAACAGTTTTGTTATCAAGGCGATTATCAGTCATGAGTACTTATGACAGTGTCTGACATTGACGTCCATGACGTGTGGCCTGGTTTCATCATGTTATGTAGAAGAGTTACCCCATATTGTTAGCACATCAATTGGTCGTGCTCGAACAATGTTAGAAGGATCTAGTATAGGAGATAGAAGCCAAACCATTGTTTCTTGTTTATAGGTATCATAGAGTGGCAGAATAACAATATTCCAACCAAGCTGGTATACATTTACATTTACGGCATTTAGCTGACACTCTTATCCAGAGCGTCAGAAAGAAAAAGAAAAAAACGAAAAAGAAAAAAGAAGCACATCAGTGCTCAAGTAGTCCACAACTGTTTCTTAAAACCTGTAAAGCAGTTTAAATCAATGTCCACTATTTAACCAAAAACCTGCACATTCGGTGCACCTATACAACATCTGTGAAGTAATACCTAACCAGCCCCCGCTAAACAATATCTGAACAACTCAAGTCACAGAAAAGTTCAAAGTCACGTTGTTCTGAATTGGCAGTTAGATAAAATGTTGTTTCCTCTGAAAACTTTATTTTAACATCAGTGCCATTCATATTAGCCTTCCAGAGTCCTTTATCATTAACTGTGAAATAAATATGTTGTGCTAATTTTAGCTTGGTGATGACTTGCATACTTAGAAACGATTCTGTAGTAAAGACAATGGTTATATAGAGCCATAAACACTCAAAGACCTATTTGAATGTAATTCAAAAAGTTAATTGCATGGTTAATGGTTCTTCTCAATGTTGGAAACCCAATTGTATACTGTTTTTGTAAGGAGTCTTTTTGAAAATTGCAAAGGTTTCCACTTTTATTACAGGTCAAAACTTACCACTCAAAAGCATTTAGAAGTGGAGTCTCACGCTTTTTCCAAAGGGCCTAGTCCACTCTCCAGACGTTTGTGAGCTTAGTGTAGCATACTGGAGACAAAGACAGATCAGAGTAGATTCAACCCCCTGTAGATCTTAGGCACTTAACCCAGGTTCTCATACCAAACATAAGATTTGATGTGTGTACTGAAATTTCATGAAGTAATGCACCAGTCTTTCACTTTAGTCTCATGTGTTACATCTATATTTTGATGCGAGTCGGCATAGCAACACCTACACCTCCCACGCTCACTCAGACCAAAGCTGTTTCCTTTTAAAGTGCTATGATGTCCAAATTCAGAATTAACTGCAGCTCCTTTGTTGTATATTTCAAAAACTTTCACCGATTTTGTTTCAAGCCCAGTGAAGTGGTGCCACGCTGAAAAAAAGTGAGCAGTGCAATTTGCTGCTTTTTAATCCTCATTTCCACACTAAAGCATGACTGATGGTCCAACATCAGGACCTGACCTTACTAATGCTCTTGTGGCTTTGGCCGAATTCAATTAAATTCTTACAGCACACATTCTAACATCTAGTGTGAAACCTTCCCAAAAGAACAGAGGATGGTCAACAAACCTGGCCAGTCAGTGTATAACATGAGTGAAGAGGTATCTTTGTGAGGACTTTTTGAAAAGTGGTGCTGCAAATTAAAATACAGCTGAGATTTCTTTTCCTGTGGCGGATCCTTCATAAGCCCAGACCCTCATCTATATTTTATTGGGCAGCCTTAAGGAGGGAGACCTGCCCTTGGAATTTTGTATTCAGTCCCAAAATATTACAGATAGGAGTTTCCACTTTGAGGTACATTAGTGCAGATGGCTTCAGTAAGCCAACATCCAGGTTTTTCAGAACTGAGAATCCCCTTCAGATTTGGTTTAATATTAACTAAGCTGAATTATTAACCAAGATGACATCATGATCTAGTGTCTCAGTTGTTCATCTTCATTTGTTTAGCGATTCTCTATTTCCTGCTGTAAGGTGTCTGCCCTGGTGTCAGTTTTGGAATGGACTAAAGTAAACTAGGATAGTAATGATAAAAAAAAAAGAATAGCAATTTTATTCCACTAATATAATCTTCTCATACTTTTTGCTAGGCCTTTGTGGTTGTTGCAGACATTTGAGCAGTTCACCTGCCTATGAACATGAATATAATTCAGTGCGCTTTTCAACCAGCATGCAGAAACGTCGTGTTTCCTCATATTACTCACATCCTAGTTCTTATAATAAAATGTTTGTTTTAAAAAAAATGAAGAGTGTTGGGAATTCTGTTGGGCTGTAAAGGGTTAAATACCCAAATACTAAATATGAAAACAAACATCAACATATTAAAGGAATACTTTACAGGGAGCCTAAACCTGCTCAACTCTAAACTTGTTATTGGATCAATACAGTTCAGGCTTGAATTGCACTGGAAATAAAATTGTCATCAAGTTGAGAGCTTTAATGTTTTGCAGCACTGTCAAATTTTGCATCCATGGAAGTTTAGAGTATGCAAATAAAGACAGCTAAAGTAAAGCGTCCCCTTAAAGTCATGCGTGACCACACCACACCTTGAACAATGGGAAATTCTTTTCTCTGCATTTCCCCATTCAACAAGTGAAGTAGAGGGCTTCCACCAATGAAGGGGATGATGTGTGGGGATGATACCTTGCTCAAGGGAACTTCAGCGATGACACTAGCAGGCAGGGTATTCAAACCCACAACCTTCTGGTTGCAAGGGCAACTCCTTAAACACTAAGCCGCCAGCTGCTCCTAGGCCACCATGCTTTACTAAAACAATTGCTTGCAACCATATTATAGTGAGACAAACTGAGAAAGTTGGCTGTACCAGTGCTTACTCTGAAAAAGTTAGTCTGAATAATATACTCCAAAAAGTGTTTTGTGCTGTAAATGATCATAATACTAGTGACAACATAACCCTTACGTGCATGAAGTAGCATCATGATAAACAGCCAGCCTTTTCAGGCTTTGAAAATGCAAATTAAGGCTGAGGTCTTACCAATTCTAACTTATTTAAACCCCACTGATTATTTGATTAATTAAGAGCCTGTATATAACTGGTGAAAGATGAATAAATCAATATCTAGTCCACAGAAATCGAGTCTCTTGAGTAAGCCACTTGAACACCATTTAACCTAAACCAAGTCTGAGCAGTGTCTGCTTTGTTCTTGCAAGCGAAGTACAACACAAAATGACGTTCACAAGCAAGTCAAAATGTAATATCAAAATGTAATAATAAGCCCTGTTTGCCAGAGGGACTATGAAACTGACTTATTTTGTTGATGCTTGAACATTTCAATGAACATTGAACAATGCAGTATTGTTAAGCTAGCTTTGTCAACTGAGACCTTTAGGGATTCTAGAGGGGGATTCTTAACTAGATCTTCATGCACCTAAAAATGTAATATCGTCTGCCTCACCAGTCTGTGTGGTGATTATAGAGCTTTCTTCGAGATGTCTACTCTCCTCACTACCAAATGCAAAAGACTTAACCTACAGAAGCAAAAATATGTTGTAATGCACATTTTATGCTTAGTGGGGCTTTTATTCATGTTGTATTGCATTATGTCTTTGTACGCATCACAAAAAAATCTTTATTCACTGCATGTATTGGCTTTTCTCTGAACAGTGTTTTGTTCTAAAGTCTTAAACTAAGGGTTTGTGATTTTTGAGTTTGTTTTCGAGCTTACATATGACTTGCAGAGTCACTCGGCTACCGGTGTTATTTAATTCATAAACCTGAAGCTGGCATTTTGGTTTCTGTCGTAAATTGAAGCTTCTTGATGGTGCTGTTTTAAATTAAACTTTTATTTAATTCCATTGCAATGTTATGTTCTGACTGCTGCACTATTTAATGAGGAATGAAACATTCAAGAAAGATGAACCTGGTGCACTGCATGAAACTTCACTTCATTAAATAAATCAGTGAAAAAACGTTGCTACGATATTAAGACATATGTGACAAACTTTTTCATCACTGCTGTGTAGGTGAGCAAAAATCTAGTCAGACTCTTAATATTCACTTACAGACATTCTAATACTTCTCTCAGTATCTTTGTAAAATTAATGTATACATGTGGAATAATATCAAAACCAGGGATCCTTTCATTTTTAAATGAGTAGTAGTAGTAGTAGTAGTAGAAGTCTTACATAGTATAGTGTTTCCCTCGTACCGCAACTTTGATTACTGCCTTAGGTCTTGGTCTTTCTCTGCACTCTCCTTGCAACTTGCACTCATTATCAGTGTCTGATTTGGGGCTTCTCATTGGTTCTCCCTCTCCATTAGCCTCCTCCTCCTTCTCCTCTTGCTTTTTGAAATAATCAGCAGTAGACAGTTATACAGATTGTTTTACATTTTTCATCATTAGTGTAATCCGGTGCAAGCCGGAAGAGACCGACTGAGCCAGTAACGAAGAAAGAAATTCTACCACAATGGCTAATGCTGCACCCGCACTGGAGAGCCACCGAAATATATGATCATCATGGAGTCTCATGAATGTGCACATCTCTCTAAAAATTGTAGCACATGCATCCTATTGAGTGTGCCCACGCTTTGCCTGTAGTACAGCTTTGTTTTTTTTTATCTGCTTTTCTTTTTTAGCAGGGACATGGGGGATGGGGCATTGCTTTCAGTTTTTCTGCCTACATCTCCAGGCCCCTTGTAAAAATCTCCAAGTAAGAGTTCCAAGTAATCGGTTCGTAAAGTCTTACTCCACATCTCAGAAGTCCAGTTTGTTTGTTCTAATGCAAATGTTCATCTTTTCTTTGGTTTCTTTTCTCAATAACGACTTCTTGAACAGCCATACATCCTTTCAGGCCCACAGTGTTGAGCCTTTTCTCAAGGATGGGCAGAAACAACTGGATTTTTTTCAGGTCTAAAGCAAGTGTGGAGCTTGACTTTCTCCAATCTATCAAAGATAACAAAATGCCTGTCATATACTGTTGTAATACAGCCTTAATAGGCCCCTGTTTTGGCCCTCCGTTGCACCATGCAGACAGGTTGAGCACAAAAATCTTAGGAAATCCAGTGATCTCTCATCATATTGTGGTTGCTCAGCCAAAAATGTGTCACACTCAGTAGGTCACCCTCAGAGGGGTTGGATTGATGAGCTTGGCCTTATTAAATTGATATATCAGACATATTTAGAAGGCTGTGGTCAGCTAGACTGCCTGAATCACACTCAGCAGGGTTTCAGAGGGCTCAATTATGGGAGTCAAAAAGCAGCATGCATGCTACACAGTCCTGAGGCGCTGCGCACACATCATGATCTACAACCAGGGGACTCAATGGAGGCACACAGGCGTACGCCACTGAACCGTACAGGTTCATTTTTAATAAATAGCTGAGCTAGCCTCTTATTTCACCTCTTCAGCAGTCTGAGTAAACCATTGATCGACCACAGACTGGTTTTCAAGCCTAGTCTCCCAGGACCCGTAACACCAGGCTGAGGATGTGGACTGTGCACTGCAGCACTTACTGAATGAGTGATGATATAGGGGGAAAATCTTACTGTCTCAGTGTATTTTCAGGAGAAATTTCAAATGCTTTTTCCTCTCTTAAAAAAGGCCTTTGATCGAACAGTAATGGGCAGGATTGAGAGAATTCAGTGAAACAAATGTATGATCCTGCCGGTGTGGGTTCCCTCCCTTTCAGTGATTCTCACACTGGCAGATTGTGTACTAATAGCTCCCCCTTGTAGAAGATGTTCATTTCATGTCTTTACATATTCCTTCATCATCATTTAAATTGCAATGATCCATAATTGCTGTCTTTGTATATATTTATCTGTATACTATCCATAGACTATATATCCATACATTTGTAGACACTTCCAAAGTTTCTTCTAATTTATATGTCAAATTACTCTTTTGGGAATGTTGGAACACTGCTGTGAGGATCTGATTGTGTTCATCCACACAAGTATTAGAGCAGTCAAGTGGTGATGTTGAATATTTAGTTCTGCAGCCTAAATACCACTCCAGCTCATTTTAAATATATCATATGGTGCTCCAACACTCCATAGAATGGAGTTCCAGTTCTCCACAGCCCAGTGATTGGGGGCTTTATGACCCTATAACCAGTGTTGAGCATGGTGACTATAGGTCCAAGAGTGTCCCCTTCTATTGGTAATGCTTTTCTTTAGAGATTATACAAACAGTGTGTGTACAACTAAACTGTGTCTCCAGTGGGTTCTTAAAGTAGCTGAAGTACCTTATTTGAAGAGACATCAGGATACTTTTGGACATATAGTGTACATTGCAGTTCAGTAAGTTCAGTTTTCTTATCCATCCATGACAGCAGTTTGCCTGCGTTTTAACCACTGCCTGTGATTCTAACAGTGGGTATTAGGGCCACACATGACTTCTCTTGCTGCCTTCTAATTATTAAAACTGCTAAAATTAAATGTTTACATCACAGTGGGACAGCAATTCTGTGTCCCCCAGCACTAATAAGAATGACACAGAATGCTCAGAGAAACCAAAAAA
>JBBPDE010000017.1:7715156-7729993 GCA_037974605.1 Nannopetersius ansorgii | reverse complement strand
TGTGTGGGTGTGTGTGTGTGTGTGTGTGTGTGTGTGTGTGTGTGTGTGTGTGTGTGTGTGTGTGTGTGTGTGTGTCTCTGGGGTGGTTTGGCAGATCCCTATGACACCTCCTCAGGTTCTCTCCAGCTCATCTCCATAAAGCCGATGGCAGCCCCTCCCACCTACTCTCACCCAGCTTCTTCTGACCGTAGTCAGGACTCAGCGATCCTGAATGGAGAGGTACGTAACACACACACACACACACACACACAGCAGCAGCATTAGAGACAGCAGGTTCAAATCTCGCTGTGGGCAGAAGTTTAAGCAATTTTACACACACACACACACACACACACACACTCACTCACACACACTCACTCTCTCCCTTGATTACATTTTCCCAATATACTTAAATAAAGTTAATGAAGTCATGGCTTGGTTTTATTTGGCTGTTTTGTTCTCTAATGGTACATCATAGTGTTAATTGATCAGAACCTGAAAACAATGCAGTGTAAAACATATACACCCAGGACAAACACATGTGTTTGCCATAAATTCAAAGAACCCATCAAATGCCTACCTATTCTGGCCTCGTTCAGTAAAATTAGGACTTTAAAAGTGACAGGGCACATTTTCCCCTTGTGTATGTATAATTAGTTGACCAGTGGGAAATCAACACTGCACTCCTTTTTTCAATTATTATGTGCCTTTAGATAAACCACCAGCTCAATGTCTCTGTCTCTGTCTCGCTCTCTCTCTATCTCTCTCTCTTTTTATATTTCCCTCTCTCTTTGTTTTTGCCTGTCTCCTCCTCTCTCTCTTTTCATTCTGTCTGTCTGTCTGTCTTTCTCTCTCTTCAGGTGAACTTGGCACTGAAGCAGAAGTCGGACATTGAGCACTACAGGAATAAGCTGAGGCTGAAGGCCAAGAGAAAAGGTTACTATGACTTCCCATCAGCTGAAGGCAGTGGCAGCTCTAAGGCTGTGAGTCAGAGACACCGACACGGTCAAGACAGAGCTGTACACCCGCACAGCCCGGCAGCTCACACGCCTGCCAGAGCACCAGAGTATGACGACGATCGGAGTTCCACCTACGTCAAGTCTAGCGGGAGGTCAGTGTGTGTAGATATGGGCATGTTATGTACATTTTTAGTTGAATAGAACTGGTATTTTTGGTTATTCTTGGGGCATTGCATGTGTTAACAATTTTGTCTCAGAAAAGTATGTAGAAAAGTAAGTATAAACTTCAGTATAAACTTAAGTGTTTAAGTACTATATATTTATAGGTATAGGTTACAAAATATACCTATAGTGTATGTATACGCTTACAGACGAAAAGAATTGCTTAGATGTGCATATGCAGCTGTTTTTGATGAGTGGAGAAGAAAATTCCAAGCATTGTGATTGATTCGTGTCAGCAGTTAAAAAAAAAGTGCGGGAAGCAGTTCTTTTAACAAACCTGTGTGATGCTGTTGTCAGCGCTATAGGACACACAGACACAACAAACTCTTTTGCCTATGTGTACTTCCTATTTTGCCTTCATTTATTGGTGTCATATTGTTTAAAAACATGATTTAAAGGACCTGCTTCCCACACTCTTCACTGCCATCCACAGTCTTCTCCTCAAAATTTACATTTATGGCATCTTGCACGTTCTTGTTTGAAAATAATTTGTTGCCGCTTTTTAAGTAAATTTGAGCGCCTGATCTGTGTGCATGTGACCACCGTATAATATACTAGTATATAATATAGTACAATGTAGTGTAGTATAGCGTGGATAATAAATAAATCATTGGATCACAAAAGATATCAGATTCAGCATTTTGTATAATACTACACATCATTATGCATTATACTACATGTGTCAATACGTTCCAAGAGTACTTGTGAAGTTTGAGGAAAAAAAACAACACGAATTTGTGATGTGGTTTAAAAAAAATTAATAGGTGCCTAAACCCTAAATAAGTCTTACCCTTACTATGTTCCCAAAACACTTAAATTTCATTTTAAACTCAGCTTCATCATTTCTCTTACAACATGTAAAGGTAAACCTAAGATACATGCAGGAAACTGTTATGACGTGGGGAATGCTGGACTGCTTATGCCAGAGATGCGTAACAGGGCAGCAGCCAATCAGCAGCAAGGAGAAATGAATAACGCTCTCAGATAGGCTGCTTTTAACCCTCCCGTCTCTGAATACAGTGGTCTTTTACCATTCCAAGACACATTTTTGTATACGGTTTCTTTGTGTTCTCTTGACTGTACAAAAAAAAATCTTTTTAGCTGAATTTACGTTAATATTTCTTTTACAAAATTATTTAATTATATTTTTCTAAATAATTTAGCACTTTAATGCATGAAAAATTGTAGGATATTAGCGTAGGATATTTGAAGTTCTGCAAATTTACATGAGTTTTCACAAACAATTATTAGTTGGGAACTAAGAAAAAAATCTGTGAATGACTGAAGCTGCGAACTCTGAACCGCAACTCCACCGGGGTACACTGTACCTAGTAAATGAATTTCTCATTCATCTCAAGCAGTCTGTAATATACTCAGACCGTCTCTAAAGCGACGGACTGAACCATCTGCCTAAGAGCTTAGATCTGCCCTTTACTCTCCCTATAGAAGCCTGGAATTAGGTGAAGCTGGCTAAAATATCTGCTGTCGTCTCGTAGTTGGAACAGACATCCATTGCTGACAGTACTGAGAGCCATTAGCTGGCCCAGGACATAAGCTGTCCTTGTTTTGGCAGGTTTAACAAAAGCAGAACAGTGCCATCTTCCCTGGGTTTAATTGTTGGTTTTTAATTTTGAAGCTGATTATAAACTGTGTGTAATCGTCAGTAATTGGCTCTTTACACTACAGTGAGGGGGATCTGCTGGTCTGCTCTAGCACTGTTGCCCGATAAGAGGATTTGCCTCATTTGGACTCACTCGCACATTTGAATTCTCTGTTTCAGTTTCGATCGCTTGTCCAGAGTTGTTTGTTTGAAAAGTTGACATCAAAGCAAACAATATTGTATTTATCAGAGTCATTCAAATAACTGAATAATTCAACATGGCAATACAGTTTATTTACATAATCGCAGTTCTATTTTGTGGGCAAAGGAAACACTGTGTCTTCCAAACAGACATAGTCCCTTGAATGGCAGTGTATTGTAATCTGTTTAGACAGCATGAAGGGCAGTGATACGCTGGGGCCTGGATTGAGACACACTGGATTAGGACAGCATTACATACCAGACGCTTTGAAGCATATATCCAAAAGTATGCAGATGCTCCTTCAATGACTTCAAGTTTAAAGGAATAGCTGTCAAAACAAGCTAATTTAAAAAAATTTCCACAGACATAGCGAAGCAGTGGTGTCTGAATTTGGTTTGGCTTGCACTTCAAGAATAACGTTACTCACAAACACAAGAATGCAATAGTCCTTAAATGCATTCACAAAACGTTCTCAATTCATTCAGGCCATATTTGGCTCTTCTTTAAGATGGCACAGAATTGTCAGTTTGGATAATGACAGTGTGGCTTACTTTGGGCTAAAACACTGTGTAGCCAAACAGTTTTACCCTGTACCCAAACACTGTGGGCAGATATAGTCGATAGCAGGAGGAGTTCTGGGGGAGATGACCATCATGAATATGGAGGACTCCAATCCAAGATACTCAGAACCTTTGGTTTTGCCTGAAATGGCTTCCTGTAGTGTAGTTGTCTTTAGTTTTATCTCACAGCTATGAGTAAGTCATCCTGTATGATAAACCACATCAACAAGTCTGTTCCACCTTAATGAAAATCTGGATGCAAGTAGAGAGGTGTTTCTGTGGATAGAGTTTAGGTGAACACCGACTTCTGGTGTTTGTAAACTGTATCATTAGGCTCAATTAGACATCACTGGAATGTGGGGCAGTGGAATCATTTAAAGCGATACAATACTATGAAACACCTTTAGGAGGAGTTGGATTGATGGAGGAATATCTGACACCTTTGGGATGAGCAGTTGATGCTCTATTTAATACCTTTGGGAGAAGTGGAATTGGCATTTTTGAGCCAAACCTAATTGAGCAGAATCATTGCTGGGCTCAATAACACTCTTGTATTTCAATTAAATGAAACCTTCCCCTTCATTATAATCTTCATTATTGACATGTTGGACACGCAGGTGCCTGGATAAATTTGGACAGATCTTTAACAACAACAGAGATTTGAAACGTTGATAACCGGTTGTTTGACTACATGACCTCTTCAAGGTCTGTACGGCTGAGAAGATTAAATACGGACTGTATGCTCTAATGCAGACCTTCACTCCTCTTGCTGTTTGTGAATCTTTTGCAGCCCTTTGTATTGTCGAGGACATTGCTTTTGATGATTTTTCCCCCCACGTGGCAGCAGAAGGCTGTGCTGCTGTGTAATCTGCACTCTGCCTGGCTCACTGCACTGACACCGGCCGCTGATGAAATCTGATGAAGCCTGCCTACGCAGCACGCTCATCATTTTGTGCTTAATAAAGTTTTTCTTATCTGCTCACACTGCTCTCCTGTCTTTGTAAATCGCTCCATGGAACTGAGTGGAGATGCGTAATATGTGTGTTTTGTGGTTTCGAACTAATCCATACTTCTTTTGAATGACTCCTCAACAGGTAATTCAAAAGAAGAGCGGATGATAGATTTGTAATGCGCCTGCTGATTATATCCCATTGTGTTCTTTCTTGCTTTTTGTGTAATTATGTGTGTTTTGCATTTGCAGGCACTCTCAAGTGAGATACCCCGCCTATCGCAGCAGGCAGTCCCTGAACAGCCCCAGTCCCGGAGGCACCGAGATGGACCTACTGGTCATGAGAGAGAGACCCAGGAAGGGCATCCGCAACAGTGGCTACGATGTGTGCATTTAATAGCGAAGTGTCTTGTCTAACACACATTTGTAACCGTTCCATTCCACTTCATTCATCATGAAATGCTCACATAGTGTAAAGACCGGTTAGAAGGTTTATTAAATATCTGCCACTATAGTTCAAGCAAAGACTGAACTCGTATCCATATGAGAGAAGTTACTCATAATTGGCCTTCCAGGGTTTTGGTGGCAGTATCGCTACTGGGCCAAAGGACATTCAAAAGATAACAGAAAACTAATTAATGTTTTGTGTAACGAGACCTGAAGGATTTTTTTTTTTTTTTACTTTTTGAATCCGACTGTTACTATGGAAACAGCAGCACACTCTTGTGGACGCTCTTGGATTACTGATGTACAAGGGAGGAGCATAAAGCAATTTCTGACTTTAAGAAAACTTAGATTTAGGTCAGAAAAGGTCTGCAAACTACACATAAAAACAGTTTAAACAAAATCTCAAATGCAGAATATAGATGTAGAACAATGAATAGTGCAAGAGCTTTGATGATACAAGACCTTCCTCAGTGGAGGCATTTTTCTTAACTATAGCTATTCCATGTTGTAGGAGTGAGGATATGGCTCTGCTGGTCTGAGTGAGAATTCATTGCTGCTGGGGAGATTACTGCAGATCCTGGTGGCTGGCCCTCTGCTTTATAGGGGGGACCTGATTTATGAGCCCCAGTGAGCTCTCCTTTCACATGAGAAGTAGGACAAGAGAGAGAGAGAGAGAAAGAGATAGGGTATGAGTGAAACTATGGAACAGAAGCTAAGCAAAACGCCATCGGAAGGCAGTGATAAATTCAGACAATAACACACCAGCAGTAGCTGCTGCCGGGCTTTATTACTAGACTAATTCAGAGGAGCTGTATACGAGCACGTTGACTGCTATTAATCAGGGGAGCCAGAACCGAGGCGACTGATGAATAAGCGCATCTCTCCCATGCAATTTAAAGAACTGCCCAAGCCTAAAGTTTCATTTTGATGTGTTATATTGCATTTTACATCACACGCTGTATTATGTAGTATTTTGCAACGTGGCATTTCTGCTCAGCCTCAGCAGTTTAAGAAAATACAGGATTTTTAAAAACATTTTCATGTGTGCGTTCATCCATGTTTTCTCACTCATACCAAGCATGCGTGTTGTCCCCTCATTCTGACCTGGCCTAGCCACTGATCTATAGTCTAATAATCACAACCAGACCAGCATTAGTGTAACCCCAGTGAACTGTAAAGAAAACTGGTTCTTTGTAGGTTTTTGTTTAAAGCAAAACGAAAATAAAAAATGAAAGATGCCAAACTAGGACAGATATTTTTATAGCTAGTCACCGTGCTATGTTTTGTTGTTTGAGTGATCCATTATCTCCCCTGTCATGATGGAGAAAGTTACTACTGTCATATAAACTTAGATATCTGGTGTGTACACCAGTTTAAAATAATAAATAAATAAACATAAATACACTGTCAAATACAGTTGACTTTAAAATCTCCTCTCACCTTCAGTTTTCCTAATCTTAACCTGGAATATCTCATTTAGCACTAATGTACCACCGCAGCATGATGTGAGTAGGCATGTTTACAAGTGTTTTATTTTGGCTGGAGTTAACCAACAGCATGGTTTCAGCAGTATTCAGTCTAGACAATTTCCCCTTCACCCCAATCAGCCAATAACCTGACTTGGATTATTTCCCCTTCACCCCAAATGTAGTCAATCAGCTAAGACATGTTTGATGTTCAGAGCAGAGCAAAATCATCACAGATAAGTTTATGTGGGTTTTGTTTATTTCATGCTAATTTCAAATCTGTGTTTATTTTTTCCCGCACGTACAGTTTTTGTGATGAAGCTAGTTATATATTGAATGATAGTTGGTATAATTAGCATATAATAATCATATGCTAAGCGTTTTTGAAGAAACAGTGGTAGCTGACTGACACTGATCAATATATCTATGCCACAGTGTGCGCCTGTCTGACCACATGCAAGTCTATTGCAAATCTAATATTACTCATAATTCAAAAAGTTGATGTGACTGAAATGAAACTGAAAGCAGATCTGAAATCAGCATGAAAAACTGGTTTAGAAAAGTGTGTTGTGGTTTCTAGTGATTTTTTTTTGTTAACCTGTGTAATTAACGGAAATTGGTTCTCCAACAGTTAGCATCATGCATACTGCATTCCTAAATCAGCAAAGGCTTGCCTTCTATGATATAAAAATTAATTAAAAAAATAGACGTCTATTTACAGGGATGCTTTACAGTGCACTAAATAACATAACACTGTGTTGTAGATTCAGTTAAGTGACGCAGATATAATTGCAGGGAATTTAGTAGTGTCTCAGTTTATGGCGTTTAAATAACCTTGCTGCTTGTGCTGGCTAGATGCCTGATGGGATTTATCGTGTAGTGCACACATTGCTAGTCAAATCATGTTCTAACTGATGTTTGTCCCTGAACTCCTTTAATAGGGTCAATTACTGGCCTTAATTGCTCATGAGACTACGAATGTTCACTTAAGCTGGCGGTGATCATCCTGATGATATAATTCGAAAGTATCTCTAAATTTAAAGCTGTGTTGCTCTGGATGTTGACCTCCTCTGCTGAATGCTTTCAGAGGTGAATAGACTGCAGAAGCTGTCTAGCAGACATTACCTCAGTGTGCATTATTTAATGAGACTTCTAAAGGTCCCAGTGGTCTTTGGCTCTCCTGCTGGAAAGCCATTATTCTACAGTTTTGGTTTCAAGAAGCTCTTGATTAGTGAGATTAAATATGCTTGATTTGACTTGCTACGTTCATAAGAGGAAGGATGTGTTTGTGAAATTGTAATTGCAGAATATGCAGGTGAACCTGTGTGTATTTCTGTTCCTTAGACGGAGCCTGAGATCATCGAAGAGACTGATGTGGATCGACAGGCAGCACACCGTCATTATGGCTATGGGCGCCAAGCCAAAGGTCACTCCGAGACATCCACTCTGAGTTCACAGCCCTCTATAGACGAAGTCCGTCAGCAGATGCACCTGCTTTTAGAAGAGGCCTTCAGCCTGGCTTCTGCTGGACACTCTACTTCCAGCAGAAGGCACCACTACCACCACTCCCACCATCAGCACCAGCAGCTGGGCCCCTATAGCCCCGGGCCTCCTATCCCATACTCAGAGGTGGTGACCAGTGCCCCCGGCACCATGAACCAAAACCGAGGGGGCCTGCAGTGGATGCCAGCATATGGGCAGGACCTCTATCAGTGCAGTCTGACTAAACCGGTGAGTTTGTATGACTTCAAAGGCCCACAGGATAATTAACTGATCAATATGTACATAGAATTGTCCACAGTCCAGGGCTTCATAAACAAACAGGCCTCACAATGTGTACACCATCCTGTATATCTTCAGGCATCATTTAAAAAATGCTCCAGTTTTTCGTATACCCAGGTGTCACCTCTGATTAATATTTCACTGTCTAGACTTTCCGATTCACCCAGCTGCCAGAGATGGCCATGGGCTCTCCGCCCCCACCCATTCCCCCCAGAACAGGCCCACCTTCTGGGACCTCACTGCGAAGGTGAGAGCAATGCTCACAACCTCAAAAACTCGCCAACAGACCTTCAAAGGCATTTCTCTTCTAGATCTCGCTTCTTAGATATCTCTTAGAACAATCTGCATAATTTAGTTCCGTGATCTTGAATAAGCTAATGCTTTGTTGGAGTTGAAGTGCATGGTCTCAATGGATTTTTGTTGCAAGCTGGCCATCTAGTGGTGCATGTTAGAAGGTGCACTGCTGGTTAGCATTCAGAGGTGCATTTGTGATGACGTTTTCAATTTCCCCAGGTCCTCCTCCGATCTTGGCCCAAAGGCTCGAAGCTCTGAATCATCAGTGCCAGAGATGCAGAGTCAGCATGACAGCGCCCCCTATGTGCCAATCAGCAGAGCACCACTCCCACCTGTCACCACAGAGCCTATACCCAATCACTCAGGTGAGTGTGTGTATGTGTGTGTGTGTGTGTGTGTGTGTGTGTGTGTGTGTGTGTGTGTGTGTGTGTGTGTATGCTACAGACAATTTAGACACTAATAATGATGATATAATAAATTATTATTATGACCAGTTATTGAAGGTACATTATTTTTGTATATGTGTGGCTGCTTATATTCTAGTGAAGCACATCTGATTTAATCTACTTAATTTAAAGGCCAGGTGTACATGGAATATAAGCTTGCAGCCACATCAGTCCATGGCTTATAGTAACAGATAAATGACTAAACCAAGATTGTTTAAGACCATTATGAGGTTTAGGAATAACTTAGGTATTGGTTGAATATTTGGTTCAGAGTTGGGGAAAGTAGATTTTACAGACATTTAGTTAAAAGCATGTTAATGACAAGGCCAACATCTACAAGGCATCTATATCGCAGCTTTTTACATCAAGTTTAACTGTATTTTTAAAGTGTTTTATTCGATAAGCTGACAGTTATCACTACATACTCTTCCTGTGTGTTGCAGGAAACCCAATCACTGCTGTGTATGCCATTCCAGCCAGCAGGCCAGGATACACAGGCTACTTCATCTCGACACCCCCTTCATCTTATCACAGTCCCTCCTGGATGTCCTACCCCCCGGAGCCGGAGGACGTTCCCTCTCAGTGGGCTGATTCTGTAAGACCCCCTCTCACACTCCATGGCCTCACATCAAGGACCCCCAATCCTGTTTCACAACCTGGCTTAAGTCCAATGGGTCTAAGGATCTATTACTGTAGAGTAGTGCATTTCAGTTAGTTCTTTCCAGTGTGGTATGCTTTGACACTCTTCAAATAATGAATCTCAAACCCATGAGACTGTGGTGGTCAAGCCTCCCAAGCTGTTCATTGTCTTAAATCACCCACATAATAAACTCTCATGACTCACATAGATGTCACTCTGCTGTCATATGACAGATTCAAATAACATAATATATAATATGAACATTATACCTTACTCTAATATGTAGTCTACACCATAATATGGTGATTACTCCCTTCAGCAAGTTTTCTAATTCTGAATCAAAGTTCAGTGATGCATTATGTTTCCTTGACCTTGGGTTTTATAGCTAATGAATGTCATTCTACATGAAGACTGTGACAGCCTCAGGTCTAAGTTATTTTATGGATCACAGGGGTACATACCTGGGTTAAGTTAGTATTACTGACCCAGCTGGTTTCTATGATCATGAAATAGGCCCTACCTAAAGGGTTCTAGCTTACATAGGCTGCGATTACACCAAAAGATTTTCATTGCAGCAGCTATATAGTACTCAGTGATATAACCTAGATAACTAACCCAGGGGATCTGTAAGAATGATGTCAGGCAGGCCCACTCAGCAGGGATGGGGAGAACCACCATAGTCATCGCACTTCGCAATTTTTAAAATAACTTCTGTGTTGTTGCTTAAAATGAAACATATCTGGTAAGAACGAATAATTTTGCATACTAGATAGACAAAACCTGGACTAGAGCCCTGTGGATCATGATTGGTTTCTCACGCACGTCTCTGCATTTTTCCACGTCGTCCTTTTCTTGGGAGGTGGCGGGAGGGGGCGGGGCATACTGTCGGGTCTGTTACTACCATGTGAACTGCCATTTTGCACAAGACTCCTTGTCAGTTTGGAATGTTTCTTATCCCTGTTATGTGTCTGCCTGTTTCAGCCAAAATGCCTTCATGCAGTGTCTTTTTGCAGAACCAGTGTCATTTAGAAACCATTTGCTGAACTGAATTTATCGCTGACGTTGAATGGATGCAACAAAATACCGGGGTAGTTGAGCACATTTCTTCAAGTGAACACTATTTTTTCTTTCTTTAATCACAGTTTGACCGAGTGTTTGTGATTTCATATCTCATGGTCTTAACAAAAATAACCCATTCAAACAGGGTTCAAACAATCTGTTTGAATCAGATATCAGATCAGACTCATTTTTGTTTTGATCCTAATCTTTTCCTTTCAGTTTTTTTGTCTTGTTGTGATTGTCGTGTCCTTGTGTGCTTGTGTATTCTTTCCTTTTGACTAATTCAGTTAAGAAATTTGGCATACAGCTACAAACACTGAGACTCTACAAAGTAACACCATTAGAATAAGAACATGCCTTCATTCAGCAAAACAGAGAGTTGATTCCAGTCTCACTTTGTAAAATACCAACTATTCCTCTTTCAGGTGCCCTTGCCGGGCTATGCAGAAGCCTTTCCGCACCCACGTTACCCTCAAGGCAGTCCTCTCCTGTGGAAGCACAGCCAGGGCATGTCTCCGCAGGGAGCACCAGAGCAGCCCCCCTCTCCGTCCACTGCAGCGTCCCAGCAGAGCCTGACAGATCCTGGGGACCTGATCAGCCCTGACACCCCCCTCAGCAGCCTCTCCACTTCTGCCCTGGTCAAGGCCATTCGTGATGAAGTGGCCAAGCTGGCTAAGAAGCAAGCTGACATGTTTGAGTTCCAGGTTTAGAGCTCCCTCTGGCACCGAGGAGGACAAACTGCACACCCTTGTGCCATTCTTGTGCTCCAGAAACTTTTCGGGATTCGTGCTGAAATATCAGCAATGAAAAACTTTTGTATAGAAAGGATGCCATGTGCTCTTATATTCTACTGGATACGTCTGTTCCTGCAACTAAAAGGTTTGTGTTTTATAAAAAGCCTGCTTGTTGTTTCTACATCTGTGCTTCCCCTCTGGCATTTTAGTTAAACATCAAGATGAACTGTGGATGGATTTTTGGACGCAAGGCACGTAACATCAGCACCTCTACTGTCAAACCTCCCTCAAAACCCAATCTAGCTAGAGTGGTATGTTGAATTATGATCATTATGAATATACAAGGACACTATGGTGAGATCTTATGCATTCAGTAATAATGACTCCATAACCTTATCACCACATATTGCAGATTTGAGTGTGATACTGCTAAGTTAAGTGAAGTTAAAAGGGGCATTTTCTTTTTTTCAGATCACTTGCTGCTAGATCTTACTTTTTAGAACACATTTTATTTTAAATTGCTTGGTTCTTTGATCTAATATTGAGTGAATGATAAAAAAAAAAAAACAAGACAAAAATCTCTCGTCATGCCCGATAAAAGATGGTTTTTGATTCTGACTTGGGTCAGATGTACAGAATCAGCTTTTTTACAGAATAAAATGTTTGTTCATGCCCAAACTAATTTTTAGTTACATGTAAGGGCTTTCTTTTATTATTTAATATTGTAACATCATAATGCTAATGATGTTTTTTTGTTTTGTCTCCATTTTCTATTTTGTGAACAATTTTCGTTACAGTAGTGATATTTCAGTTTTTTGTGACTGTGCTATACTGAAGGTCTCGAATTCAAAGATATGATTGTATTGTACATTTTACTAGTACTGTAAAAAAAAAGCACTTTAATGCCAGTCGTGTATGGATAACTTTCAAGGTTGTTTAAGGCAGATAAAAAAAACATTAATCACAGGTCAGTGGAAAATCAATATGATTATCTTTCTAGGTCATACTAGCAATGCTTTGTGACACTTCTTTATCTTTTAGCACAATTAATGTAAAGCTAAGTGTTTTTTATAATCTGATTGAAATACATGCTGGCCATTGATGTGCCCTAAGAATTGCTTTAAACGCCTGTGCTTATTTGGGTCATTCCTGTGTTTTGCATTCGACTAAATAAGTACGGAAGCTGAATCCAGTTAAATTAAGAGGCTTGTACAGACCTCCCTGGTGGAACTGCCTTTCTTTTTTGTTGCATACTTTCCATCCATCCATTGTCTGATGGCTGTTTCTTTAGTCTTCTCTCCATAAAGAATATGGAAATGCGAGGTTGGAAAAAGAATGATTAAGGCCTGTATAATATTAAAACCAAATGTTTGTGTATTGCCCCTCCCCACACAAAAAAACTTGCCCTGAGCTACTTGTTCTTTTTTCATTTCATTTATGCATTTATTCTTATATTGACTCTGACTGTTCATATGTATAAAAAGCATTTTCCCTATCTATAAAAGCTTCAGTGCCAGACTGTTAGCTACAGGCAAAGCTACCTAACATAGTCAGAGGAAGCACTTGTAACTTCGAGGCTGGTACACAGACTGCATTTATAAATGCTATGCTGTTAAGTGTTTGCAAGTGATATTTGCAAATAGACATGATCTCCATTACTGATTTTTTTTTGTTTGTTTTGTTAAGACTTTGTGAATAACAGACCACATCATACTGATTCTGAAACTTAAATAAGAATCTAATAAAAGCAATGATGAAGGAAGAAATTTGTGCCACATGTGAGGATCTCTTATCTATCCATCTATCTATCTATCTATCTATCTTAAAATTAAGTTCAGCAACCAGGTAAGTAGGCAAGACAGTTTTATTTGTATTTTTTCACAAAATGCTTCTTCACTTAAAGTTCCCTTTGTTTCTTCGTTTCACACTGCACTGTGGTCAAGCCTGGTGATATAAAATACAAGTTATATTACATACAGTTATATTACATATAAGACAAATGACCGTCATGATAAGCTTCCTATTTCAACCAACTGTGATGATCAGAAACTGTTTTCATGTTATTTCAATCATTAGCCTATGACCCATTGCTAGACTAGATCAATATCACATGTGATCATGGGTGTTACAGACCATATTTCTTATAATACAGAAATAGGCTTGTAGCTAAGGTACACTATATGGACAAAAGTATTGGGGACACATCTAATTATTGAATTCAGGTGGCCCTTTACTTCCAGTGAAGGGCAGCCTTAATTAGAAAGTGTTGGACAACACCATGCTTCCACCTTTATGTACACAGAAGCCTTTTCTATTTCAGCATAACTGTGCAGCAAGCTCCATAAAGACATGATTGGTTGGAAGACTTTGACTGGCCTGCACAGATTCCTGACCTCAAGCCCATCCAAAACCTTTGGTATGAACTGGAACAGATAGCGAGCCAGTCTAATCAAATGTTCCTGTTGGTGTAATGGTAAGGTGTCCCAATACTTTTGTCTATAGTGTATATATCGTATAATACACAGACCGAGGTTAAACTAAATGTTCTATTTGAGTCGGTTTATATAGTTTTGCCTTAACACATTACATGTTTATTTGTCAGACTCCTCTTCCAGCAGGCTGAGTAATTCTAATTCTTTGAAGCGGATGAACAGCTCTCCCATGTCGGCCTGCTCGCTCCAGGGCTCAGCGGCGCCCCCCGGCGGGGGAGAGAAGACCTCCAGCGGCTGGTATTCTGTTTTAATTAACTTGCTGGTTTCAGGCCACGGACGGGGCTCCAGAAGACTCAGATTGCTGTCGGACCAGATCGCTGTAGACCCCAAGATATCCTCGACAACATGTGGGGTGTCATATAGGGAAGGAAAGAAGCACTGGTTAACATTCATGCTTGTTTCTTAATTCTGTCGTAGGAGCAAGTCAGTCAAAAACAAAGCCACTTCTAAATGTTAAAACATGCAGATCTGCAGCCACGGCGTCATAACATTTCCCAAATAAACAAACCTACAAACATTCAATTGTAAACAACGATGGGTCCCAACGACACATTCTGATTGGCTGAGAAGTATTCGGTTCGTAATTACATCCGGGTTTTTTCATAATCTCTGTATCATTCCGCCAAGCCCCCGCAGTCAGTCAATGGCTGAACAGTACAAATCAGCATTGACAATATTCTTTCTGTTTTATGTCTTAGAAAACAAAAAAACACAAATATCTGACATTACATTTTAAAGAGTGCACCTCACACCGCACACTACCGGCAGCGACACATCAAGGTAAATAAAGAAATTAAAAAACAACCATTATGTGTGTGTGTGTGTGTGTGTGTGTGTGTGTGTGTGTGTGTGTGTGTGTGTGTGTGTGTGTGTGTTTGTGTGTGTGTGTCTATACTTTGACCAAACTGAATAATTGTTTTCTTTTGTGCATCATATGAAAAAGAAATACATAAAACTTCTGAAAGTCTTATACTGCCAGAAAAAACATATGTGGCACATACCACAG
>JBBPDE010000017.1:7672729-7688212 GCA_037974605.1 Nannopetersius ansorgii | reverse complement strand
TAATGTCTTGGTATGAAGCATTATGATTGCCCTTCACCAGGGTCCACTTGTGTCCATAATGTGAGGGTACATTTACATGTTTTTACCTTGGTGAACAAAATCTACCTGTGCAATAATGCTGCACTACCCTAAGATCTCTGTAAGGTGGAAAATGCATTTACAGTTTTCAAATCAGTTTGCAGTACATTTAGTAAAGTAATATTATTTAATAATTTAATTATTTATTTAATTAAGGTATACCAGCATGTCCACACCTCTTGTATACAAAATAGCCTGTTTGTGCCACTAAATAGAACAAAAATAAAAGCAGTAAAATGAACACATTGTTTTTAGTTCCCTTTTGCTTCCATTTGCTTGACTTTCACTTTATTGTTCTATATGAGTCTTGGATCATCTTTGATAGGTCAAACAATAGACTTAACTCTTCACTTTAAGAAAACTGTTAATAACTATTGTTTTGTTCACAAATATTTTATTCCCTTATGCCACACTTGTTGTATAATTTACCATATAATAGAGAACAAATTAATTTTTTAGTCTAATGCTGTTGGATCTGTTTGTCACAAGAGGTGAGGTAAGGGCTTCATATATGATGGAGTGTGCATTGTTTTCTGGTTTCCTATACTGAACAACTTATAAATAGTCAAGAATCACCAGTGTGCACCTAGGAATCGTGGTACTATAGGAAAGTAGTACAGTGATTTTTAAATGTCTGTAAGCTTGAATATGTATTAGTCTCCTGTATATCCATATATATAGATAGACAATTGAGTATATTGTACTCACACTTGGATGAAAATTCTGTGAATGTGCCTGCTGAAAACTTTCCTTTAATTGGCTCACACCTGCATGGCCGCTGGAACAACAGGGATGAGTGGACATTTGACCTGGCACTTTTCACAGTACTGGGGTGATGCCCCGCCACTTTTTGATTAGATTCAGGCCACTTGTTTTGAGAAAAAAGAAAAAAAAATCTCCACTGTCCTTAACCTCATGAACCTCTGACCTTCAGCATAGACCACATTATGTGAAATGTATTAAATGTCAGTGGCAATATTTCTTTCTGCTGCTGTGCTACCCTACGATTTGATGTTCTACCAAGATTTGAGCAAATTTAGCTTTCTGTGCAGAGACCAATTTATCATTTCTGCTCAACCGTGCACATTTTAAAAACAAATGAAATTTGCCTTTTTAAAGTTTGACTCCACTCTTGCCCATCTGCATAACTTATTCCCCGTTTCATGTCACTTTACGTATATGAAGATAAATGGTGCTGTTGGCAAACATGTACATGAGAGACTAGTAGGCAGAGGCTTGTTTCCAGCAGATTCAACAAATTCCCCCACGCTTGTTTATAATGTTTATAAGTAAAAACCAATATGTCAGCCGGAAATAGTGACAATTTATCTATTTATGCTGTAGTGTAATGTGTAGTGTACACAGTTAGGGTAAGAGAACACTGGTACACTATATGGACAAAAGTATTAGGAGGTGGGATCATTACACCAACAGGGACTGAAATGACATTCCTTTCAGATACGTAGACTATAATATTGTCCCACTTTGCAGCTATAACAGCTTCCGCTGTTCTTGCAAGGCTTTCCCACAAGATGTTGAAGTTTCTGTGGGAATTTGTGCCCGTTCATTCTGTAGAGCATTTATGAGGTCAGGTACCGATGTTTGACAATTTCCATTCCAGTCCATTCCAAATGTGTTGGATGAGGTTGAGGTCAGGGCTCTGTACTGGCCAGTCCAGTTCTTCCATAGTGAACTCCAATCATGTCTTTATGGAGCTTGCTTTGTGCACTGGGGCAAGTCATGCTGGAATAGGAGAGGGTCTTCCCCTAACTATGTCCACGAAATTGCAAGCATGGCAATGTCCAAAATGTCTTGGTAAGCTGAAGCATTAAGATGAAGCCTATCTCAAACTCTGAAAAACAAGGGTGTCCCAATACTTTTGTCCATATAGTGTATATCTTTGTGAGTACATTTATGCTGTTTGTACCTTAATGAATAAAATGTACCTGTGCGTTAACTTTGTACTCAGACAGTGTGGTGTTACATTGCCCTATGATCTCTGTAGAGAGGTGGAAAAAGCATTTGCAGGTTTCTTACTTGCCTTTGCTTCATCTGCATTTATAATATGTAAAAAGGGGGCATTTAGCATACATTACATTTACAGCATTTGGCAGACACTCTTTTCCAGAATGACTTCTAGTCTAATCATGTTACTGAGGTAATCTAATGTAGGAGTTGTTCCCAGTGATGCTTTCATGCTTGTCTTGTTTCTGATAACACATCTTGACTCAATATGTATTTAATAAATAATAGTCACTCCCAGATAATAATACACACAGTGTTTTTCACCTGCATTATATGGTTATTTATTTATTTACTTGTAGGGACTCTGTTTTAGTTCAATGGAAATAACAATGGTCACCTTTCTTGTCTTTAAGCGCACTACTGGTATGATGTAGTGGGTAACATTGCTGCCTTCTGCCTAGCAGACTAGGTTTGAGTCCGATTTGGGAAAGGAACTAAGAATCCATGGGAAGGTCTCCTATAGCTATGTTAGATTTATTCTTAAAACCAACATTTTATTGAGAGCAAAACTTAATAACAAATCTAAGGTTAACAGTAACGGTTTAAGTACAGTTCAGTAAATATGCATTTCTGCCAAAATTGTCAAGGCTATAGAACAGCCCTGGTTATATAAGGATCATTTCTGTAGCTACGCTGTGTCTTTCAACTCCTCCACAGAATTTTGAGTCAGAACAAGAGTTTTTAACATCAAACAAATGAGTGGGCCTTGAAAAGCTGGTGAAAGCTATTTACTCTTCTTTTCTAGGTGCTAAAACCTGCACACACAAAAAAGTAAAAAGCCAAATGCTCAGGTCATAATTCAATGCGTCTGAAAATTCTAAACTACTTTAAATGCAAGGGAATTACTGTAACACAAAACATAAATATATAAAGTACAATAAACGAATAAAAAAAGGAAGTAACCCCAAAATAAACTTAACATTTTGAGTCAGACAGGGTGAACTCAAAAGGTTAAGTCAAAAAATTGCATCATTTTTTATAGTGAAATGTATAAATTAAAACTGAATGCATGCATTGGAAATTTAAACCATGCAATTATATGCATACTGTATACAGTTACATATAATTATATCAAATATATTTTGATATAAGTATATCAAAATCAACATTGATACGCCATACTGTACATTATGCTATATATGAAACATATGCTGTATATGAGAATATAAAAAAACACGTTTCCAGGTGGATATAATGAATTCAGGCTTTTGGATATGCTTCGGCAAACTCTGTCTTTCCTGCAGTCACATAAAATTAAAGAAGAATAATATAAATCTTTGTGGTTGCTGGCTTGATGACAATAACAAAGTAGACCTGCCACCTTGGCTTTCTCAGCCTTGATAAATAGCTCTGTAATACACGGCTAGAAAGTCATTAAATCTCATAAATGAGTTGAGCAGTAACCCCTAGTGTGTTTGCTTAAAGTAATTAAATTGACCGGTTATTCGGTGCTTGGCATGTTTTCTTTTCTACATGAGACGAAGCATATGATCAGAGGGAGGGAGACGTGTCCCTGAGTGCACTGTAAATCACTGCATAGCTCCAATTTTTCAATGACAAAGTCCCTGATTTACCAGTCTCACATACTTCTCAGGCACCTTTTCTACCAACCAGGCTTCTAGATAACAAAGGGAAGTCTTCAAATCATTACGATCAACTCAAGCTGGCTGCTGATTGATTGTGTAATCAGACAGGAGAGCAGCGTTGATGCTCAGGTTTGCCAATAATGCTGTTCAACTGTTTTCATTTCAGTCTCTTGATAAAATTTGATTTCCATGTTGTTGCAGACAGCTCTCTTAAAGATTCACCCTATTGTTTTTCAACATGGTCTCATTCTTTTGCATCTGGAGTGTATAGATGACTGTATTGCAAATACTTTTAATGTATTCACCTGTTCTAATTAGAAGAAGAGAAAACCTTGATTTAAACGTTTATACACCATGTCCAAAAACGTTAGGACACTTTGTAAAAATGCAATAACCTAACATCTGTAAAATCTTGAACCTTTATTTTACTTTGTTGGAGTGTGTTGCAGGCATGGATTTCTGAATTTGTTTATGTTTACCAAATAAAAGTAAACCTAGCCCTAACCCTAACTTTTCTTTGTCCTGCTACCTGTTAAATAAAGGTTCAAGTGAAGTAGAAAGTGTCCCATCTACTTTGGAAATGCTGTTTGTAATACACAGGTGGTATGGTGATACAGTGGGTAGTGGTGTTACCTTACAAGCATGAAGGTCCTGGATTTGATTCCTGGTTTGAGGCCAAGGGTCTTTTCTGTGTGGAGTTTGTTGTGGGTGCCTCCGTTTTTTTCCAAAGACCTGTATGTCTAGGGAACCGGAGACGCTATGTTGCCTCCAGGTGTGAATGTGTTTGTCTGTGTCCTGTGTTCGACTGGTGGACTGTCCACAATGTTTCTTTTACCTTATGCCCGCTGGGATTCGCTTCAGCACCCTGGCAAGGCCCTGGTTAAGGATAAGTGGCTCGGAGAATAAATAAATATATATATATATATATTTTTTTTAATTATACAAGACAATAGAGACAGTGACTATTGGTACCTTATGCATCTAAAGTGTGATTTACTAAGGAAGGAAAAACATGAAATTATTGTGCATGGTATGCTTCCGAAGCAGCAGAGAGAGATTAAGAGATTAAATGGCCATTGACGCCTCCTTTAGGCAATTGATTAACTCTGTGTGCTTCTCATTTATTAATTGGGTCAGGTATGAGAAAACTGAGAAATCATATTGGTAGAGTTGCTGCTTGCCTGCAGCTGTTTGAGGAGCAGGCAGTGAAAACTGTGATCATTTGATCTAATAAGGCTTCAAACCATGCTTTTCCCAAACTCTCCATGAACCTGTGCTCAGTTTATTCCAGGTTTATGAACATAGTCGGATATGTGCTACATATTCAAATGTTTCTTTCAAAATTAACGGTATTAATAAAGGAATGTTCCCCCTTTGCCTCAGTAACAGCTTCTACTCTTCTGGGAAGGCTTTGTACTTTGTTGAAAGTTTGCTGTGAGAATTTGATGGCACTTAGTCAACTTAGGTTCACAAATGCCATCTCACTCCAAAAGTATTTAATAGAAGACAGTCGCTCTATTCCACAGTCTTGTGCTGGGGGACTTTTGTAGCCCTCTCACTGACGCTTGCCTCTGGTCATGGTGACTTTAGGTTGATGAAAGGCTGCTACAGAGCTTGTCATTCTTTTGGCAATGCTGTTTAAATGGAGATTATATAAGCTTTGTGTGTGCACCAGTGTCAGCAATAGGCACATCATGAAAAAGCCATATTGAGTAATTAGAAGGGGTGTCTAGATACTTTACAAGAATAGACTACAGTAGCCCGGTGTAAACAGCCAACTGTTGAGGATTGCATAATGTTTTGTTCAAGTAAAGAGGCAAAACGAATACTGCATTTATTGTAGCTGGCCTACGTATTTCGTCAGCCTAATTTTACTACATTGATCCCAGAGGAAATTGTATGAGTCTTCTGCATTTAGCCCATTCACTTGTGTGAAGCACTGGGCTGGCAACAATAGTCCTGGGAAGCAGTGTGTGGGGATGGTACCTTGCTCAAGGGTTCCTCAATGGTGCCACTGGCAGTCCTGGGATTTGGACCCATGACCTTCTGATTGCAGGGGTAGTTCCCTAACTACTAGACCACCATGCAAGAGAGAAATGAATGTTTATCCCTTTTTTTTTTACCCTTTTTATCTCACTTTAGGCCTTTGATGCAAAAGCATTGCATTCATTTGTGCTCAGCCCTTTTTCATTGGATTTGTAGTGTGTATGAGGTCATTTTTGTGCTGCTACCTCTCTTCCAAAGCACTGTCATAGTACTGTAGTTCATGCTTCGTCTGCATTGGCCTTTACAAAGGCCCCAGTGGGAGTGATAGCACAACTTCCCAACAGACTAATATCATTCCACCATATTTCATAATGGATCTGGCATTCTTCCTCTTCTTGTGCATCCCACTTCTGATGGCATTAAATACCACTAGTTGAGTACCTTTCTAGTGGCCTTTAGCAAGCCCCAGTGGCCTTTATCCAACTTCAGCTCCAATTTGTTCGCTGCTGTCAGTGTGGGTGCACAGGTTGGTATGGGTTTTGTCTGATTAGGAGACTTGGTAAGCACAACAATACCACTGTTCCTTATCTATGTCCCAGGATACAAGCACCATTTTTTTCTTGTATTTGTCTTGCCTATTTGCCTATTATTCCTATTACGTGTGGGCTGGGCTAAGCTCCTGATAGCGATGCTGATCAGTGGAAGCTAGTTCCTGATTGGCTAATGACAGTTGTCCACTTGAAAAGGCTCCAAGTGAAATCTCTCTGGGTGTTCTTGAAGCTGGCGGTTGATTGTTTGATTATGTCCTAAGACCAGACACCAGTTGAACGATTTGTTGTTATACAAGGTGACCTGGGGCATGGGGCCTCACAGAGCACACTTCACTTGGATGGTTTTCAGCTTCACAAAGCCTAACAAATACATCCATGGTTAACTCGTTTCGCGTTATTCTAGGTTTAGATACTAAAGCTGATTAACCCTTCTTCCTGTGCCGGTGAAAGCCAAATGTTAACGATGAGCAGCCAGTCATAATATGAAACAAGAAGTGAGTTTGTGGCATAAGGAATCAAATTACCTTACATTACATTACATTCATTTGGCATATGCTTTTAACCAAAGCAACTTACAATATGGGGAAATGTTTCAAGACGGTGTAAGAAGAAGAGTAGAGTACTAAATGCTAAATGTTTATGTAAGAGTAATGCAAGGAGCATTAGGAGGCGAGATGCTCTCTAAACAGATGAGACTTCAGGAGGTATTTGATCACACAAACATTTTTATACTGATAAAAATCCAATAGCCACGTCGTCTTGTCTCTCTATGTACCTGTACAGTATATAGCAGAGATGACAATAAAGTTGACTTTGACTTTGACTTTGACAATAGCCTACTATCACAACAGCCAGGCTTTTTTCTTTTCCCCACATCACATGGACAAACCTGTGGTACTAACTACTGTAGGCCACGAACACAAGACCTGTGATTCTGAAAATGCTCTCACCCGATTTTCACCCAACCATAGTTTAGCTCATCATAATCTTAATTCTCAGTCCTGTCATTGTCTCAGTTCTTAAAGCTTGCCCATTTTTCCTGCTTCCAACACACCAGCTTCAAGACTGACTGTCGCTTGTGTTATACTTCCCACCCAAGTGCACATGTCACAAAGTAATCAGTGTTATTCACTTCCCCCTGTCAGGGGTGTTAATGCTGTGGCTGACTGGTGTATATATTGTCCCCCGTAGGTTGTAACAATAACTTTGCTCCCACAGCATCCTTTTCACCATCTGTACATCTAAGGAAAACGGATCTTCTTGAATAAGTAACCACTGTTTTATTGGTTTCAACAGGCTGTAGTTGAAAATAGCCAAAAGCTTTCATGTTGTCTGTGTTCTGTTTATGTTTTGAGCAGCTGCACAGAAAAATTGATTGCCACATATTGCTCTTCTATTTCTTTGATTCATTTCTTTGTTCTTGGTTGACACTGCAATCATCATTTTCATCCAGACAACATTCTAAAAAGTTTCAGGAAGCACCCACACATTTTTTAGACCAGCAGGTAGAAATAAGGAACTGAATTGCAGCTCTGATATTTAGTTTAGTGCTTCAGAGAAGTGTATCTCAGAATCCTGCTGTAAAATGTTTTATTGTGATAATAATGTACAAGTTAGAGCAGCATAATATAAGGAGGCCTGCTGGTAAAATTGCTCCATCCTCCATATCGTTCCTCTTTCTTACAGCTCATTCTTACTGATCGTATCAGTGCAGACAAGAATTTTAATTTAACCATCCACTGAGTGTTGCACCTTTACTGGCTATTTAAACTGGTGAGGATTAATAATGTAATTGCAATCCTGTAGTGCAGGCCATTGACCTATAATGAGATTTTTTAAAACTGAAACAGTGAAACAATGATTATTTCATGGTTTCACTTTTATTTATTTATTAATAAATAAAAAAAAGTCTATCAAGGCCATTCCCATCATTGGTTCCTGGTTAAGCACAGTTTGGGAAGGGGTTCATGCAGCCATTAGCCGAGCAGCATGATCATTGCCAGGTTCAGGCAGACCAGGGCAGGAGAAATATGCCGTGTTTTAACTAGGTGTTCAAATAGCAAAAGGCTATAGCCCAGAGTTGGGTTCCAGCCAGGGAGTTCCACAACACACAGCCGGACACCCCAATCCTCCCCCTAGTGACCACCCTCCTGGTCGCGCCACCACACAGCCTTCAGGTCGGAGTCCTGTAAAACGAGGTACTGTCAGCGCAGCCAAAGTACAGTAGACAATATGTGTCTTTAATTGTGTGATTAGGCTTTCTGTCTGAACTCATTCGATTGTATTATGCTTTTCAGATGTATTTCTGACCTATTCTTCATATTGACATTCCTTACATAGTGTTTCTTTCATGAATGGCTATTGTTTACTTCATTTCTGACCTGTAGTTCCCTGTTTAATGATAATAATTTACATTTTCGATCATTTGCTACATCTATAACCATTTTGTGAAGCTGGTAAAGATTTATTTACAGCATTTTCATTGAAGCCAGATACTCTCGGTAAAACAATTTGTTTTGCTCCATTACACTCCCCTCCCTTTGCCCTATGTCCTCACTGCTCAGCAATCCATGGAGCTGATGACCATCAGCAGGCGTTCTGCTCCATAGCGCCAGTGTAACTACTAAGCTCCTATAACAACACACTCGTGTTCCAGTGTACAAACAGAATGCTCTGCCAAGTTCTGCCTTGTTCCAGAAGTTAGATGTTTGTTTGTTTGTTTACTAGTTTGTTTAGTCTTAAGGTGGAAGTTTATGACTAATATTATGATTATTAGTCTATGACAAATAATACAAATTAACTACAAAATCAGTGTAGTAGTAATTGGTAGTACTGCATCTCATGTTCTCATGCGTTCTCAAAACTTGTGGCCTCAAACTCTGCAAAATTGGAACATGATTTGTTAGAGAAAATGATTTGGATAGTCCCACAATTACCCTAGGGTTAGCCTATGCAGACAATTTTTATACTGCTGTGGAAGGCATGAAAAATGTTCATGAACCACTTATATCTTACTTTCAGTGCCTTTCAGTACAGGGTAGTCATCATCTTTGACTTTTTATTTCTAGTCTATTAAAACTATTATTGAAAGAACAGGCACCTATGAGAGCAATGCAGCAACTGTTTTATTAACATTTTAATACTTTCTTTTTGTATTTGCTTTTAAAAATATGCATTATTCTGTCAGGTTATATGATCTCTTACATTTTTTTATATTCTCAAATTCAACCCACTGTGCATTTCTACAGGAATTGTTTTATAGAAAAGGTTTCTAAGCAGTGACTGGAAGTGGGGCTTGAGTTGAATTGCCTGGCACTTTCATAAAGATCGCTGTGTCATGGTTTTGGTATTTTGACTGGTCAAAATGCAACTGCTGCACAAAATATGAATAAAAAAAAATATTTTACAAAAAATGAGTATGTGTTAATAAAATAATTATTTGGAGTTAGGTTATTGGGTTTGTTGGGGGGGGGGGGGTACAACTTCATAATTTGGGCTAAGTCATCCACACCACTTTGACACCAAGCCTGAGAATGCAAAAACAATGTGAAAAAAAATACAATAAATGGTAGGAATGTCATAATGTTTGTTGTCAAACAGCATTACAAACAAGAATATTGTGCAAAAATATGTACCCTGAAGTTGTCGAGATTGTGTCATTGCAAATGTAACAAAATAGTGGTTCATCTAACAAATCCAATGCTTAATGCTTAATATTCATATAAAGTTAAAATAAATTACCACAAATAAATTTAACAAACACAAAACAACAAGAGGACTAGAATTGAGCCAAGCTGCTTCTCAGCTGTGATTACTAAATTTTTATACCATCCTGACTCTCACAAAGATGCTCACATGTCACCCTAGATATAATTGTTTATTTTGAATTTAGTAATTTAAAGGCATTTGGGATCTGTTGTTAGCATCATTTTTTGGCTTGATTTGGACTCAATGTTTAGGACTTGAGTCTTGACCCAAGGCTTGTGCTTTACTGAATTCTTGCTTGGCTTTTCCCCTCTTCTGCCTGCAATGAGTTTCCTATTTCATGCCGGTAAAATGCAATAGAAATAGTGTGTTTTCAAAAACATCAATGTGAATGGAGACCTAGACTTTCAAACATGTTCTGCTGCAATCATGGTTGAAAGATTAACACAAGTGTCCAGGAAGAGCTTTGTTTTTCTCTGCTGATTAGCTCAACTCACTGAGACAATGAGTAGAAAGCGGCACTCAGAGGAAAGGCCTGGAAGTGTGTAATTAAAATAACCTTCACTGTAGACGTTTGTTTCCCTTCTTTGTGAGAGATCCACATGACAGGCTGAGGAGTGAGAGGTGCTGAATTGAAAGCACCTTGTCTGCATGTAAAATCTTAATTAAAACTCTCGCCAGGGAATAGAGGTGGAAAAAGAGTGTGCGTGCAAATCTGTGTTTGTGTGTAGGCTTGTGTGTATGTGTGGCAATTAGAGTTCGTTTAGTGCAAGGAGACAGTGCAACCACTTTAGAGCCATTACTCGCCGTGGCTGAGGGGAGAATGATGTCTCCCTTCTGGGTGTATGGTGAAAGTGATGTGCTGAGCTGTTAAACAGAGGTCAATAAGCAAGATCTGTTCCACAGCAGTGGCTAAGAGCCTGCATGGTGGGCCTACCTGCAGGGTGGTAGGGGGCAACAGAAGGAGGTCAATGGCTACAAAGACAGTTATCTCCTGCTGGGACGAATGCTCATTTGTTGCAGGGGGAGCGAGTGCTCAGGGGGAGGTAATTTCCACTCTCTGTTTAATGAAGCTCTTGTAGTTAAGTACGATAAGGTGACCTACCACTGCTGACTGTGAAGAAAAGTCTTATTGAAACTTAGTAAATGGTGCACTGCCCATGTGTACAATGTGCAGTCTGCTCCATAATTATTGGCACCTTTGGTAAAGATGGTTGATTAAAAATGCCTTTGTAGTTAAAACGTAATTAAAATGCTTTTGTAGTTAAAAGCTTTAAATGAAGCAAATTTAATCAAAGAAATAAAAAAATCCCACTGGCTTTTAAAAGGATTTTGATCATCAAAGGCCTGATTCTGTGCCTATTGAACATTTTCTTTCCATGGATTTGGATGTGTGTCTTGGATCTCTGTAGTCCTGGAATATTCAAATTGAATGCAAGTTTAGCTTTTTATTTAACATGTGTGGCAGAGATTCTAGCCAAAAGAGCAACAAATGGTAAATTAGTGTCATTCGACAAAACATCTACTAATATGGAAGTTCCCCTGTTTTGTGTTGATGCTCTAGGTATCAGGCGTCATTTTGAGGTTTGTTAAATTTCCCTGTGTCATGTGGAACTAAATTTATTGGAATTTAAAAAACATGTTATAAACCAGGCACTGGGGTTTAAACATGACGTCATACGCAAATGCACATAAACAACAAAAAAAAATAAATCTTTTATTTCAGGGCTTTAAAAATAAACCGAAAGAAAACACGTCTTTGAACATGAGGGACGACTTTCAGGATAGTTTCCAGTCCAACCAACTTGCGGCAGAGGAAAGGGGCCCGGAGAGCGTCCGAGTGGCGGCACTTCAGATGAAAGAACAGCAAACGAGTGCATAGGAGAACAAACACAGGTTTTAAACTGTGTCACACCATTTTAATTTATTGAAATCAGATTTTACTAATAAGTTCTAAGGGTTCAAATTTCCTGGTACTTCATGATGCCATGTTTCTTAACAAGGTTCCTGTCATGATTCTCCCTTTAGGGGAGAGCTAGTATGGACTCTTTCATCTGGGACTGGCTCTCCCCAGTTTCGGCTCTAGTCCTGTACATATTTACTCTCACATATATCTAACAAATGTACCCCTCAGTTTGGCCTTGTATTTTGCAAGCTTTTCTATTTTCCATTGTTCGTGTTCTTCATGTTTGCGTTTTCTTTGTGTTTGACCCTTGCTTGCTCATAGTTTTTATGTTTATTTTTCCTTTTTTTTATGCCAAACTCACCTTGAGGGTTTGTTGCTAAAAAAAACTATTTTTAATCATAGAACCTTGTTCCAGGCAAACACCCCAAACACCCCAAATATGTAGGTTTGTGTTTAGATTAAAAAGACTTGGTTTACCTAACAAGTTTACTGCCATGGAAACTGCTACTAATTGTATACTATAGTTTTTTGAAAATTTTCAACCATGGTCATGGGAGAAATTTGTGCACAAGGAAACTCTTGAAGATATGCATTACCAGGCACATAGCTATTTTATAGCTTCTCTATTCTTCCCTATATTTATAACTGACTGTGGAAATTTGACCTCTGTGTTATACCCTAGTGAAAAATAAGTCATGCAAACTTCACAGGGCAGCAGCATATGATAACAGACATAATACATAAGACACAATATATACAGTAAACCCCCAATTAATGGCGGTTCAGCAGTCACAGCTTCAGTCTCTCGCAGATTTCTTTCTGAGAACAAGACTAATAACTGTTTGCGGAAACTCCCACATATTCACGGAAACAGCAGATATCCTTCACATTTTTGTCTTGCTTTTGTGACACCTGGGCCTCGTCCACACACCCCCTTGTCCTCGTGCTGGTTCTTTATGTTTGGATGAGCCTCCGCTGCTCAGCACCACGCACAACTTTTTTCGTAGCAATATATAATTTTTCATGCATTTCAGTGAGAATTATAAAGTAAAAAATATAATTTACTAATTTTGTAACATGAGTTTTTTCCATATAAAATACACCTTTTTGCTACTGTCCAGAGAACACAAAGAAAGCAAGGAATGGGATGGTGAAATACCGCAGTACTCAGTGGCGAGAGGTTTGAAAGTTGGCAATATGAGAACGTTATTTATTTCCCCTTGCTGCTGATTGGCTGCTGCCCTGTGACACATCTCTGGCAGCTGCAGTCCAGAATTTCCCTGTGGAGCATCTCGAGTGTTCTCGTGTTTTTCATTTTGCTCTTCTTAAAGCCTTGTATTTTTATTACTGTACATTAAATTAATTAATTAATGTATTTACCTGCTTATCAAAATGTTTTAGGACCATATTTGGGGGCATATTTAGGGTTTACACTATAAAAGATATATGGGGTTGACATTTTAGAAGCACAGAAACAGTATGAGAAAAGTGTTCCATCTTCATTTTACCATTGCAAGGTACCCTCTTTTCCTTTTTCCAGTGCAAACATAATCAAATTATTCATGAGGTGCAGTAGTGGTCATTTGTTGCTTATTTTTTACAGAGTTAGTGTTTTTAGTAGTGGGCTAGAGGATATAAAAAAAATAAATTAATCTGTAATTCTGTAATATCAGCTCTGTACAGCATGGTTTAGATGTAGTGTGCATATAATAACATGTGAAACATTCATTTGAGAGATTTATTGATTCTCCTATAGACTTTTCTGCAAGGGAGATGAGAATATTTGTCATTATTTTTCATTGTATTCAAGCTGTACTTCAGCTAAAATATTACATTTTGTTGGTATTGAACTGCAGTGGCTTCATGTGGAGTGTACCGCTTACCATTCACCAGCAAAATGCAGAGTTTAATGCTGATTAAGACATCACGCACCAGACGTTCTGCAAGTCAAAGGCTTTGTTTCATTACCCTATTCGCATATGAAGGCGTGGGTCAGAATGTGTGCCCAGATCGAACCATGGCCATGATTTATTTCATGTACTTGGCAGTTACTGTAAAAACAGGGCGATAGTGTTATCTTTGTAATGCTAATGGGATACTTTTGAACTCTGAAAAGAAGACAGAATGTTCCAGAGCCTAATTAATCCTACAGCCTGAACTCCAGTAAAGCACAATGTCCCGTGTCACTGAGAAGTTGTATTTAGAGTTTTCTTCCCACTCTTTTTTTTTAATTCTTAACCTTAAGATAAACCTCTTTGTTTTTACAACTCTATTATTTCGCTCTGTCTTTCTTTCCAATCACCATTTTTCTCTATCTATAATGTCAGTAGATTGATTTTGTGCTGTTTAGATTAATGGAGAGAATAGAGTTGTTTAAGCTATAGCCTCCCCTTCCTGCTTCTAAAGTATGGTCTCTGTGTTCTGACCCTAAATTTGTTTGCTGGATCCAAATATGAACTGCTATATTCTACTTGAAAAGGAGAGCTAAGAGATATATTGATGTACATTGCTGTATTGATAGACACATGGATATGATGAAAAGTACAGACAGCAGTAAAGAGCAGCAAAGACTATCCGGTCCTTTAAAAGCTTGGTTTAAGGACATTTTATAGATTTGACCGATTTCTCAAAACTGATGTATAAGAAAGACCAGCAGAAATTCTTTCATTGCTCCCTGATCCAGCGGCGATGCTCACATTCTCACTGCAGCCACTTTCAGCAGAGGTCTGCTTGGGCTCTCTGAACGGGCTGAGCAGATCACATACACAGCAAACTAATATTTATTACAGTAGCTCTTCTGTGGGATCAGACCAGACAGATGATTCTTTGCTCTCCTTCTGCATTAGAAGGACCTTAGGTACTCATGAACCTGTCATCAGCTCACTGGTTGTCCTTCTTTGGATCACCCTCAAACTGTATGTAAACATGAGTCACCTTTTGCAGGCTGGAACAGATAATGTGCGCAGCCTGTACAAGCGCATGCTCCAGTGTGACTGTACTAAAAATACTAAAACTAAAGCTTAAAATTGAAAAGGTCAAGCATGAAAAGAAGGTAATACCATACGTTCACTAGTCTTTCATCAATATGTGTGACATTATTGAATTTTCACTTTCCATTTGTAGTAATGGGAGCAACTAAACAGATAAAGCTTCAGTGTGTTCATAATTTGCATTTGTTTTGTCTCTCTCACAGCACACCCTGTGTGTTGGTCAAGGGTCAAAGGATCAACACTACTTGACAGGCCCTCTCTGGCTGCAAACGTAGCCCCTTCTGGCATGTGAAACATGCCTTCAAGATTCCAAAAGTCATTTCAGCCCTGCCTCTCGTGTTGGCGTGAGCTGGTGATCTCATGTCATCTAAGGATTGAAAGTCATTAGCTCATTCTGCTATTGTTCATATAAGACATTCCTGAATAAAGGTTGTTGCACAGTGTTGACATAATTTACATCATGCTGTGGAACAAAACTTTGTCTGACAGGAAACTTGTGACATGCCCTCTAGATAGTACATCGACATCATAACCAATATGGATTAAGGATGAGGCTAACAAAATACAAACCGCCATCTTATGTGGACCCAATAAGTGGAGAGAAGGTGAACTTATAGGGATGTGTGTGCAATCAATGGCTTCTATGACCCATGGAA
>JBBPDE010000017.1:7655264-7670659 GCA_037974605.1 Nannopetersius ansorgii | reverse complement strand
GAAGAAAGTTTCCAGGTTTGGGCTGCAGAATTTCTGTAACACCGTGACATCAGTACACCAACCTTCGTTAATGTAAAGGTAGATCCCGGCACCCTTTGATTTCCCCGAGAGCTCCGTGACGCGGTCCGCGCGGTGGAGGTGGAAGCCTGGCAGGTTTAATGCAGCTTCGGGGGTGCGTTCACTGAGCCAAGTCCTTGTTTGTCCTGTTAAGAAGCAGCAGTTCGTCCACTTTGTTTGGAAGGGAGTGGAGGTTCGCCAGGTGAATGGAAGGGAGCGCAGTGCGGAATCCCCACTGATGCAGTTTCACCAGCGCGCATCCCTCGCCTGTGTCTCCGCCCAGCCCCGCAGAGAGCCTCTGCTCCTCCGACTAAAATCTCCAAAAACTTTCCGGGTTTATGAAAAAGGGATAAAAGTTGTTTTGAGATGACTGCCTGATGTTTAGCAGTTAATCTCTGGAAAAAGTGATCTGGTCTGAGTGACCAAACGTGCAGAAAATAAACAAAAACAAAGAAAGTACTAGAGAGCGCAGTACCGAGGCGGCCATCCGCGGCGCCATCTTGGATCATCATAGGACTGTAGCTGGGAGGAAACATTTTCACTTTGCAGTATATAGCAGATTTAAATTGATCTATAGTTATTAAAATCATTTAAACTTGGATAATTTTTTTTGTTTTTATCATTGCAGTGACTTCTGCAAACCAAGTGAAACAATACCAGAACAGGAGATTTATCAGGAGAATGTGAGACAGGCTCAGCAATGATGGATAGAAGTTTTTAGGAGGGAGGCGAGGGTGAGGTCCAACTGATAAAAAGATGAGCTTGAGGTTTTAATTAGCTTAATGATAAGTAGAGGAGTAATAAGAGTTAAAGAAGATAGCTGGTGCATAGAGAGGAAATGCTTGTTGAGCTGCTCAAACCAGATGGCTGAATTAATTAATTGATAGAAGAAAGCGATCTAGGTCTGCAGGTGGCTTCAGTAAAAAAGGAGGACAGATCCAATGCTCAGGAAGCATTTTAGACTGTTTTGTATTTTTTTATTTTTGATTATGATTACAGTAACTTGTGTTATTTTTATGTCATCTGTTCAATTATTTAAATCCCTTGACAAGGAACTGCTGTGTGCACCATTTTATAAGAAGACTATCCTAACAAAGGCTTAAATAATTATAAACTTACGATCTGTTGCTTTACAATTCCACATTCATCTATACTGTTTACAGTTTACATGCTAATGATCAGTTTCTTCACTGTTGGGTCACTGTTGTCCTTCAAATTTTCAGGCTCCATGGTGGTGCAGTGGGTAGGGTTTGGGATTTGAATCTGGGCCCTGACCTTGTGTGCGTGTGTGTGTGTGTGTGTGTGTGTGTGTGTGTGTGTGTGTGTGTGTGTGGAGTTTGCATGTTCTCCTTGTGTTTCCTCTGGGGTCTCCGTTTTCTCCCACAGTCCAAAGACACGCACATCTGGTGATATTTTTTAGTGGATTCTAAATTGACCGCAGGCATGAGTGAGTGGTGTGTGTATGTGTGGGTGTGGGACCCTGAGCGGGTGAGTCCGACACACATGTAACACCATTCACTTACACATTGGCTCCAGGTAGCCACAGCCCTAGTCAGGATTAAGCGGTAACAGAAATGAATGAACTGCATATTCATCCAAAGTGTTAAACCTTAAACTGTTACATGTAATCGGTAACAAAGTTATTATTAAACCCTTGTAAAGGTGGTATACTGTAAAGTGGCAGCAGACTTTCTTTCAAAAGGCAAAGACTGAAAATATCCATGATGATATCCATGTTGCCTGTGCATAAAGGGTTAAATAGTAAGGGCCACCATGAACCCACAGTAGAAAATGTTACCAGTAACTTTGCTCAATCCATTGTTTTTTGCCATAAACCGATACATATTTTAATTTTACTGTCATCTATATTGTCTCAATGTCATAAACAAGTTCCACAAAACAGCCCTGACAGATCCCACTGGCTCTTCCCTGCATGCTTTCACAGAAAGAAGCTTTAGAACTGGAGGGAGATCTAACGGGAAATACAAGGCACTCCAGACTTGTCGGTTTGACGAATATGGCATGTCTTAACGTGTTTGTAAACTTCACTGACACAGCTGACACCACTAAGAAAATCCATGACCAGATTTTTTGCAGTGTCTGGATCTTGTGCACGTTAGGTATAATGTGGCTAGGTTTGAATGTCTGTTGCAGACATTCCTCGGCTGCTGATTGCATGGTGTTCAAGAAAAATGAAGGGGGCACATCCCCTCTGTTTGTTGCATGACAAGAGAAGACAGTGGGATAAACTGGTTAGAATTTTTACTAAATATTCTAATCAGCTAAATTTGCCAAGTTCTGCTTCATTTCCCTGACTGCTCTCCCTATAAGAAAATGTTAATTTCATATTTGTTTACTTGTTTTTAATAACGCACAAATGAAAAAACACTTTATTTGAGACAAACATACCTATTGTGTGATTTTGTTTTTGCATATCAGTTCAGGCAGATTTGATAAAACAAGCTTGCAAAATAATGAATCGCACTTCATGATCTGGCAGCCTAATGAAATAATCTGGATTTGGCAGATGTCTGGAAAATGCTGGCTACCAGAATGTATAGTGCTGCAGGGAAGTTTAGCGAAGGGTTGTTTTCAGGGTTTGGGCTTGGTTGATTGTTTCAGTGAAGGATAATGTTAATGTTACAGGCATACAAAGACCTTTTAGACAATTTTATGCTTCCAGTTTTGTGGCAAGAGTTTGGGGGTGGCCCTGTTCTGTTCCAGCTGTTCTGTGCTCCTATGCACAAAGGGAGGCCAAAAAAACATGATTTGACAAGTTTGGAGGGGACATAGTCCCCAGGCCAGCACAGTGTCCTGACCTTGATCCAGCTGAGTACTTTTGGGATTAACAGGAACGTCAGTGGTGGCCCAGGACTGCTTGAACCCTCACAAAGGCTTTTTTTTTTGACTGGAAATACACAGATTCCCCAACTCCAAAAAGTTCAGAAAAGTGTTACAGCCACTAAAAAGCGGTTGGGGCACACAGCACTTCATATTAATGTACATGGTTTTGGAACGAGATGTGCAGCAAGCTCACAAAGTTGTGATGTTCAGATACTTTTAGCAATACAGTTGCTATACAGCTGTATTATTGCAAACTTGATGGATGATGGACTATTATTGTCACGGTCGCCTCGCCCTCCCCCCATAGATTCCGCTCCCTGTCCCCTGAGTGTTAGTTTATTCCGTTTATTTTGTCCCTGATGTCTCTGTGTTTTCCTTTCTTTAGTACTCTCTGTCCCTGTCTCCATTCCATAACTGCCCGCATCCCAATCCACCTCCGTTCCTCCCTTACTCCTTTCCTCCTTTCCTCCCTTTTGAGGCTTCGTGCTCCGTTTGTGTCACGTCCCGTCCTTATTAGTTTCACCTGTTTCCAATCCCGGGCACTATTTAAACCCAGTCTGACCTCGAGTCAGCGTGTCGATATTTGCTCTTCCTTGTGTGTGTGTATGACTCCTTACCTTGCCTCCTGTACACGAAACCTTGTCCTAAATGTTTCTTGTTGTTTTCTTGTGTTTGCAGGCTCGTGCTTTGTCCGTTTAAGTTGGTGTTTGAGCCCTGAATGAGCTGATTCTGTGTACCACATTTGCTCTCGTCTGTTTTTTCCAGACAGCCTGACTATTTTTATGTTCTTGTTCTCAAGCCAAGCACGAGCCTTGCTGTTTTGTTTTTCTGGGTTTCTGGTTGTATTTTCTGTTATTATTCTGAGTCGGGGTTTTTTGGTTCTCTGTAGTTTTGTTTTTCTGTTTTGTATTCTGAAGTTCTGTTTATTAAACTGTTTTATTAAACTATTAAACTCTTTCACTTAGCCTTGCGTCCTCCCCCTTCCCATACTCGCACACAGCATGACAGTTATGGTGAATATAGTGGAATGTAGTGGTCTTTAGTGGATTCAGACAGCAGTAATGTTTGTACTGCGTTGCTCAAAACAGATCAGGTAAAATGGAAAACATAATGGCTCGCAAGCTGACCTTTTCCTCCTATGACTATAGTGAGCCATGGCTACATATTACTGGGTCAAGTGGAAGGGGCACATGGTGTTTTTGATTTCTGTTTAATAATACAGTTTGAGGAATGCTAGGAGCGTGTACCATGAAGAAAGATCACTGTTAAATGTTTATATATAAATGTTTTAATATTACACTATTACATTATTCAAAATGATGCTGAGGATTTTGGGTTTCCTATGGCTTAAAAGCTTGGCTTAGTCAATATGGGAAAAGGCAGGTCTGTTATTAAAGCTTAATGTGGTATCAGTGGATAGAATGTTCTCCAACAATTCAATGAAGTGTGAAAGGGGGAAAAGGTTGAGATTGATGAGGATGTTATGAGTTCCATGGGATATTAGGAAAAGAAAGTACATAGGTAAGCATCTTATACTTCACACAGTGATAAATCAATAAAACCAGTCTCCCCTCTTGCCATTTGGGAAACCAGGCATAATAAAAATGATGTTTTGTCTGTGAAAGATGCGTTTGTACCCATCCAAAGTACAAAATATGGTTCTTGATTGAGTTTGTGTGTCAGACCTAGAAGGCCTCAGGACATGTTTGGTTGGCGGCCATTAGAGACTGTCCTTTTATGTTGAGTTTATTTTGAGGACTTGTATTATGAAGGCCTGGGCACATGGTCTAGTTGGGTTAATGACAGGTTTCAGCTGACCCTGTGCTCATAGCTAATGAGTTTGTGATGTTTATTGGTTTCTTGTGTTTGGGGTTTGAGTATTTTATGTTCGTCTGTGGTGTAGCTTGGTGTCGGTCCACCGTTACCATCACTCAGGCTGTAGTGAGAGTTCTCGTTCCTTTGACTCAAATTCTTATTTTGGGCCCACGGGCCTTTTGTTTTGAACATTTTGAAAATAAAGAGAGAGTGATACATGGAAGCCTGCCTCTGTGCCTGCTCTCATTTGGGGAGAATGAGGAAACGTGACAATGAGGTATAAAAGAAGAAAATGCTATTTATTTAATTATCTGAGTTATTATGTTTATAAAGCTATATTACGTTTATGAGTATCTTATGGAACTTCAGAGCAAAACGAAAGCAGTTCATCAAGAAGGATTGTAGTGTTTAACACTTCCTTTGTAGTGTTTAAAATGGGAACTATCATAACCTCCCTAATATTAATACAGCCATAAAGTTTGGAGTGATGACCACAACAACTACACTGGGTTCCCCAAAGAGCCTTCCACTTCATGAAAGAAAAATGTTCATTTGTCTCTCTTTCTCTTTTTTTCTACCCCCATATGATCTGGCTTAGCTCCAGCCCTAATCTGACACACCTGATCCAAATACTGAATACATCTGAATGTCAGAGCCAGAAGTGTTGGATCTGATCTCTGCTTAGAGAGAGATATCCAAAAGCAGGAGTACTGTAAAAGTTCAATAGTTTTATAAAATCAGGCTTCAAAGAGCAGGGTATCAGAAGTACATGTCAGGTGAAGGTATTTACAAGGTAATTTTTCAGTATCCTTCCCATAGAACCCAAGTAGCATGGATCCATGCTGGCAGCACAACAAACGGTAGATTGACAAAACTCTTTAAATAGAAGTTCCCCCAGATTGATTGATGCACAAGGTGTTTCATATCATGTAGACAGAAAGTTATTTTAATTTTAATACCATGTAATAATGATAATGACAAATTTCTTTTATTTGAGGTTTTAGAAACAAATAGAAAGAAAACACGAGATCTCTGAACCCAGGAGAACTTTCGGGATATTCTCCGGCCACAAGTTGGTGGGGAAAACCCGCAGAGATAGGGGGTCCGGAGAGCGGCTTTCATTTGTTTAAATCAGATTTTTACTAATACACTCTAAGGGTTAAGTATTGTTCAGAAACAGAAGTCGTCCAAGTCCCAACACTGTTAGTGTCATTACTGAGGTTCCCTTGGTGGCAGCCCCCTGCTTCACTTGGTGAATGGGTTAAATGCAGTGAAAGAATTTCACATCGTTCACACTGTGTGCTGTGATGCATTCATGCATGACTGTAAGGGGCCACTTTTCTTTACTTTACAAAAGTCCAGTGGTGTAAATCCTTATTGAAAAGTACTGCACTGTGTTTCTAATAAAACTGACATGGACTGCAAATCAGGTCATCTTACTTTTCCACAGAAAGGAATACTACAAGCCCAGTGTGTTGTCCGCCGCTCGTCTTCCTGAGCAAGTTCCTGCCTCGCTGCCTCTAAATTGGCTCTGTCCAGGGCTCATTATATCAGCTGATGCCTGCAGATCAGAAACATATGCTGAGTGAAGTGCCTGTGACACAGCAGGACATTTACCCTCAATTAGCCCGGGAGGTCTGCTCAGCCTCATCTATCTGATCTCCAATCCACTGACCTCGCCTCCTCCCTCTGCCTCTCCTCCTCATTCGCCTTTTCCATCCCTCTCTGCTGGTTCATTTGGAAATAAAGGAGCTCCTCTGACTAGGTGCCAATATATAAAACAAATTGGAACATGTCTCTAGGGGAGGAAGAAACAGTGTGTTGGGCCAATTTTTAATATTTGGAAACTTCTTCAAAAGTTTGCAAAATGGCTAAAAGCAGTCTGTATTCTATAACTATTATGCAATGTTAAGTATTTTGCTTGCAGTTGTAGATTTGAGTCTTCTGATCTGCGAAAGAAAAAAGGCTAGCTCTTATTATTCAGAGGAAATAAAGTGTAATTCTTCTCACTAAAGCCACTTTTGTTACTGGCATATTTGAAACTCATTATCTTCTCTGAGCAAATATAATAATAGTGTCTTGAAGGGATTATTAGACAGAAAATTATTGAATTGATTTTCAGTTATTTTCCTGCGAAATATAGGATATAATTTAACACAGAAATATGTTATAGCCGAAGGATTGTTTACTTTAGAGCTAATAAATAGTGAAAGTCCTTTTTTCACACTTCATTAATAATCCTTTATGTTGAACTCTGCCTTCCTTTCCCCAAGGAGAAAAAGAAATCTCTGGTTAGTACATATTGAAGTCAGAGCAACTCTCATCCAGATGTGCAGTTTTGATCAGAGGATTTAAAAAGTGACATGTCAAGTTCACATTGACAGCTAAATTTAACTTTGAGCAAAAGCTTTTCAAACAGGCTGGCACAGCTTCATATCTCCCACACGTTCATTCATATGCCTACACCTCCTGCGCCTTTGTCAACCCAAGCGGAACTAAGCAGCTGAAATCCGCATTCTAATGTATGCAGGTATATACAGCCACCATGCTGATCTCTTCATCTGGAACATCTGCCACCACAGACCTGGTCCATGAGCTGAATTCACTGTGAGTTGTGCCATTAAAATTTAAAAAAAAGTAACTAGATAGTCAAGGAGAAATAATTATTTTAATCTATACCTTCACAAAGTAGAAATAATCATAGAAATGTACTTTCTGGCTAAATTCCTTCATATAACATGCCGGCATAATAATAATAATAATAATAATAATAATAATAATAATAATAATAATAATTATAATAATAATAATTGCAGTAGGCTGATAATAACGGAAACCCTGCCTTTTGCCCATTGACCCTGGGATTAATAATAATAATAATAATAATAATAATAATAATAATAATAATAATAATATGTTTTATTTATTCCTTTCTCAAATTCAAGGTTACTTTACAAACAGACATAAAACAAGACTATAGAAGCAGGAAATAACAAATATGTAGCGCAATTAAAAGTTAGAAGAAGAGGCAGAGAACTGAGCGAAAAGATAAATTCTTGTAGGGTTTGGGAGCCAAGTGAGCCCCAGACGAATGTAAAACACAGTTGGGAGTGAATTATTGGAGCAAATCAGTGAAGCACTGTCTTGCCCAGGGTTGGTGACCACCAGTGTGCAGCAAGGCAAGTAAACTGTTACCACTGAAGTCCTCCATATCTTTTTAAAATAGACTGTCAACTCCACATTAAAAATGTAAGATCCATAAAGTTACAAGAGTGGAGCCTTGCTGGCCAAGACTAAAGAGTCCTATATGACTTTGAAATCCCATTCGGCTAGTCAGTGTCTAGACGCTCATTAATGCCTCACACTTTGTACTCATGCCTCAGGAATTGCTCCAATGCACTGGGTCTTTGTATCTACTGCAGTAGTTGTCAGTATAAGTTTTTTCAGCTCAGACCATTCAAAAAGCATAAATGGGTCCCAAGAATAAAAGAGCATAAATCAATAATTTCAAACTCTGGAGGGTTACTGGATGTTCAGGCTCAAGCTCTTTTCAGACAGTTGAAAGTCAGGGAAGTCAATTTCTGTTTTGTTTTCACAGTGGGAAAAAAGATGTTCAGCATGCTTTCCATTGACCTAATCTCAACCAGGCCAGCCCAGCAAAGCACTCCTATAGGACTCATTAAAGGAGGTCGCACAGTCAGCGTCAGCCATAGATCAGAGAGGATGGGTTTACAGCTGTGCCACTGGGAGAACTCAATGGTTTTAACTGGGTCCACAGAGCCAGACAGATGAATCTGCTTCAGTGTCTGATCAGAAATCATAAAATCCCAAGATAGGATCTCTGTTAGGACTACTGATGTCAATGGGAGCTTTTAGGTTTCAGTTTAAATCTTCACACTGAAAGTCATAAAGTGCCTTGTTTTGTGTAGAAGAGTCAATATTACTAATGATATTAATTGTCAACAGGGGTCCTCCTTGAGTGGACAACCCATAAGAACTCCAAGAACCCTAAAGTAGGTTTTGCACAGTTTTATCCCAGGGAATGCTACAATAGAAGCATTATAGAATAAATAGAAGCTGGGCTTTAATTTACTTCCCACTGCACATCTACTGAAGAGCTTCTACTTTATTATCATTCTTACTGGGTTTAAAAATTAATGCAAACATCACCAATAACCCTGTTCCAGAAGAATGCAGTAGCGGTTTCGAACAGCTGATTAACATGATGTGCACTGCGCAGCTTGCCACTAGCTGCACTTACAGTGATTGATGCTGGCCTGCTACTGACCTATTTTAGGCCTATGATTTTGTATGTAAATGCTTGTTGCAAAGCAAAATCCCAAGCATTTTGTACTGTTGTTTGAGAGTTGGGAGAAATACATTCTGTCCTAACCATCACTGTAACAAAGAGAAAATGTTCTGTGCTGTTGTTCAAATACAAAAGAACCTAGAATCATGTCGACTCTTTATTGTGTTTCAGACATTTTCAACAGACTCATTTCTTCCTGTAGGCGAAGCAAAATACTGCTGGAGAGTCCTGCGACAATAAAAAAGATTTGAGCATCAAAATAAATTACATTCCCAGTAAATCCACATATCTAGTTGTTTCATACAGCCAGAAGCATGTTTCCCTTTGTTGGCAGAGATGTTCATCTTTGCAATAGATTATACTGTTAAGGTATATTGGACGGTTCTCATTAAATGACCCTAGAAAGTCAATAGCCTGACACAGGCATTAGAATACAATAAAACTGAGTTTCTGTTCCATATTAGTGAACATAGAATAAAAAGCTATGGGCATTGTCAGAGATACACTTTGACACTGCTGGTCCTTTGGCTACAGCACAGTTTTAGATAAATAAAGAGCAATTTAGATAGCATTAAACTTTATCTGGTTTTCAATAATCAAAAAAGTTGTGCCATTTATTACTGGAAAGCTTGTTTATTGTAGAACGTAAAGAGTGTATAAGCACTAGTATAAGCACTAAAAAAACAAACCAAAACAAGTATAAAAACACAACAAAAAGCAAGGTCACTTGTATGTAGAAGGTAAAAATTTATGGAAAAATCGTTTCCATTTATTTTCTTTTGATCTGTTTAATCCTAAGATAATGCAAGGATAAGTCAGGACAGAGACACACACAGACTGGACGGAATGCACAAGGCCAGGTACCAGATTCTCCTCACACTGGGGAGGTGAGCCAGGTGGCCTAAGTTGCTGCTTTATGGCTAAGCCGGACAGAACACATATAAACAAAAACACTGAGCAGTCAGTAGGCATAATGGTAAAAGGACGGTGGACACTGAGTCTAGCTGGACTTTAATAGATGAGTGAGACAAGGTAAAGGTGAGACTAATCAAGGTCATGGGAGAAACCAAACGAAAGAAAAAGAGAGGGAGGAAAGCCCAGGCTCATTACTCTACAGACTGGGATGGCCGAGGGCACATAATAAGAAACACAGCTTTGACACAGCTATATATACAGTGTGTCAACTTCCTTTTAACAATCAACAACATTCACACAAATTATGCATAATGTCTGAGATTCCCTCGGGCCCATCCTTCTGCATTTTTCTACATTCAGAACCAAAAATTGCAGCTTTTAGAAGACATACATGTATGACAATTTATGAGTTTATTCCTAACTGTAAACTATTAAAAAGAGCAGATATAGTACATTTATTTATATACCATGCCATATATGGACAAAAGTGTTGGGACACACCTGTTTTTCAGGGTTTGGGCTAGGCCCCTTGTTTCTTAATGCCATTCTGGACAATGCCATGCTTCCAACTTTGTAGATACAGTTTGGTGAAGAACCTTTTCTATTCCAGCATGACTGTGTCCCAGTGCACAAAGCAAGATCCATAAAGACATGGTTGGATGAGTTTGGTGTGGAGGAACTTGATTGGCCCTCACAGTTTCCTGACCTCAACTCCATCCAGCACCTTGGGGATGTACTGGATCAGAGATTGTGATTAATTTGGTACCGGGCCCCACAGAAAGACAAAATAAAAAAATATTTGATTTATCAGAGTCCGAAAGATATTTTATTTAAAAATATGCTTGTTTCCCTCATGTGATATGGTACATAAAAATTGAGCCCACAAGCTAGCAAAAACGAGTAAAAAACAAACATCTTTAGGGAGCTTCTTCATATTTTTATGCGCTTTGTTTTAAGCTATATCTGTTCCAGTCTATGAAAATATTGTTCTACATTAAACGGGTCTGTGGCACAAATAAAGGTTGGGGGCCGCTGCTCTACAGAATGGGCACAAAAAAATCTTTACAAGAAGAGTGGAAGAGGACCAACTCCATAGTAAAGTCTATGTATCTGAATACAATGTCATTAAAGTCCCTGTTGGTGTAATGATCAGGCATCTCAATATAGCATAGTGTATTTATATATAAATCTACAGTATAATATATCTTTTCACCAGTAGTGCCCTGCCTTAACAAATTCAACCACTCCAACGGAATGGATCTTTTTCAAGAAAGGGTGCCTGGATAATCTCCTGTTTGTAAATTTATTCAATTTGTTTTTTTCCCTCTGTGCACCATTAGTCCTGATTTAAACTTCAAGCAAAAGTCATTCGTACGGTTCAGTGCAGTCACAGTCATTGCATTTTGGTTTGGTATCTCTTCACTGCATGCTAATGGCACGAATCCACCAAAACAATTAGCATCATGGTGTTCCAGCGCAACTGGTGGAATAACACTGATGCTACAGATAGCTTGCTAATAATGTGGGGCCCTTGGGCTGAGCAGGTGTGTGTGGATGTGACCCTGGCTTGGAAATATTTACCCATGACTAGCCTTGTGTACCTCATGCATGAACATGGCGCATCCATCACAGTGCTAAAGGATGGCAGCTCAGCACTCTGCTCTCGTGTCCCTGTGGGCATTACTGCAGCATTAGTGTTTGATGAAGCACACGGTGCACGCACCTCCCCCTACACCTTGAGTCTGGTATTCTCCATCTGACACTCACAGTTCTTTTCACTTTCTTCAGATTTCCTCTCTTTCTCTCTCTCTCTCTCTGTCTCTCACCTTTCTCTCTCTCTCTCACTCTCTCTCTCTCTCTGTCTCTCGCCTTTCTCTCTCTCTCTGTCTCGCTTTTTCTCTCTCTGTCTCTTTCTCTCTCTCTCTCTCTCTCTCTGACTCTCTCGCTCTCTCCCCTCTCAATCCATCTCCCTCTATTTCTTTCTCTCCCCTCTCTCTGTTCATTTCTCTCCCAGTTCATATTTCTCGCTCCCCCCCACTCCCTCCCTCTCTCTCTCTCTCTCTCTCTCTCTCTCTCACACACACACACCCCTCTCCTTCTCTCTCTCTCATTCTCCCTGGTCAGTAATATTCGAACCGTGGACGTGTCAGGAACATAATGATTAATGGAATTTTTCACGGCTTCAAAGGGAATTGTGTCCTGTCAATGACCCCCCCCTTCCCAAAAGAGAAGCACCTCAGTCCGAAAGGTGCAATTACTGTGCTTTTAGTGGAACCCTTTTCCCCTCTCATTGCCTCTTTTCTTCCCTCAATCATTCATCAGGGGCATTTTCTGGCTCTCTGTAAAGCTACAGGGCTGCTGTGCTCCAGCTCACTATTTACTTTTCCCATTCATGGGCTGAGAGACGGCATCTTGTAAGGTTAGAGTATAAATTCGCTATAAGTTAAGCCTCCTTTCTTCGCTTTGACACATAGATCTTGCATTTTCAGCAGCTGAGTTTGAAAGGGTTCTGGTGTTCAGGGTTTGAAAGGTACAGTTGATACTGTGCTGTTGATCTGGTGACTACACTACCCCTGACCTTGGCCTAGGTTAATTTTCTATATAAATACTGCAAGTATTTCTGCTATCCATTACTTTGAAAATTGTGAGGTTGTGGAACACTTTGTAGTTAAATGTCATGCAAGATGATGGAAGAGTGGGGTCAAAAGAGAAAAAAGCATGCATATTTATTATTTGCATTAACATCACTTCCATTGTTTCTTGTGCCTTCTTGTGTAGTTATATCAATTTTATCAAGCAAAGAAGTCATGACCTATATTGTATTTGCCAGTTTCTTACACCAAACAAAGGAATTCAAGCAAATAGTTAAGAAAAACAGACATTTTTGTCCCATAGAAAATGGTAATACAGTTTTAAACTCATGGTGATAAGTAGTTTTATAAGAGAGAAAAAAAAGAATTGATATGAGATTACAGTTGTGTGGCTCAGCATTACTAAATACTTTTAAGGGATGATAGATCTCAGTCTCAGTAGTGGATATATTTGAGAGCAAGAGAATTTATTAACATTTTCTTCACAATCAAAAGATGCAAAAACAAATTTAACACATTCAAATGAAAGTTGCATAATTTTTTTTTTTTTTTTATGTAAACAAGATTGGGGCTTCAACAAAATATGTGTTGGACCCCAAGGAGGTGCTAGATACAAATGTATGCTAACTTGTTCTGGCACAAAAAATAGGCCTTGCTGCCATTTATCCCACCTGCTGATAACATTTCCATTTGGATTTTGTGAGGACTTTGTGCACGGATGCCTCTGAATCTCAGTTGTAGGATAATCTCCTTGATGAAGGACTTCTCTTTTGTTGGAGCTTCTGTTGTAGAAATTGTTGAACACCCACAAAAGAGCTTGAATCTTACCAAACACATGAAAAAGACGTAGAGGGTGCATTTAGTTTGTACATGTAGAGTCCATTTGATTCTGGATAAGAAATAAATGGCAATGGATGCTTTCGGCTCACAGAACATTAGCTCTGGATGGTAAATACATCCATCAGATGACAGGCCAGTCACAGGGTACCCACCCAGTATTTCTGTCTCATTAAACCCTGCCTGTATGGGGCGGAAGAGGAGCTAATAGTGTCAATGGGTTGCAAGTTGGGTACATTTTTACACATTTCTCACAATTAGATCCACCATGATTTTATAGGAGTTATAATCTGTAAAATGTAAAATTCCACCTATTTGTTATTTATTAACTTTATATACGACAGTATCATCACATGCAGAAGCTTTAATAGTGTAATTAGTATTTTAATCCTGTGGAACTAACTTTCAAAAAGACTAACAAATTAAAGCCCCTAATATACAGGTTTTTAATATTTCTATGAGCCTTAAATTATTTGGGTCCAATCTATCTATCTAGATCTATCTATCTATCCATTTATCTGTATATCTGTCTGTCTTTCCGTCTGTCTATGTTAAAATCTATCCATCAATCCATCCATCCAATATAAACTTAAGCATTTACTAAAACTGTCTTATTGGTTTAAATGTGTTTGTTTTGTTTCCTTTCTTTCTGGTTTTTAGTTTTCTCTGTAATGCACTCTGAACTGTATACTAAAAAGTATTGTTTAAAGTTTATTATTATAGTAGCAACTGTATTTATCCATGTTCAGCTACTATTGTGCTTAAAACAAACCATGTTCATAAGGATGCCATTATTTCATAGTTTACTCACAGTAAAGCTGGGCAATCATTTTGGCTGGTTCTGTGCTAAAATTGGGTGGACCTAGACTCTCTGGGCCTAACCATACCACCATATACAAAATGTATTAATACACCAAAAAAAAAATATATATATATATATATATAAAAAGAAAAAACATTTGAATGTCATTTTGATTGCAAATTATAACTTACTGTAACAAACTACACTGCTTGGAATGAGATTTTTTGTGACTATTATGAAAAAAATGAACAATGGTATATGTTATCATTTTGTGTTTTATCACTGTCTCACATGATTAGACAATTTAACTGTAAAAATAAAATCGCAATGCATCTCCCATAGTTACTGACAGGTCTTATATCCTTCAATATGCTGAAGGACTGACAAATCTGGTGATTTTAAAGTTGCTTTATTTTGCTTTGGGCAAGGATAAGCATTTGGTTGATAATGTTGCCAAGACTCTAGGCATGAGTCAGAGGCGCATCTCTGTTGTCAACACTCTTTGCCTCTTCATTTTTTGGGGGAACTGAATGTTTGGCACCACGCTTTGAGTCCGGCTGTGCCAGAATCTGATGCCCTTAATCAGTGATACCTCTAGAGTCATCGGACTGACAGATGAATGTTTCTCTCCTTTAGAGGTTCTCTCTCTGCTCCTCATCACCATCTCTCCTTCTATCTGGCTCTCCATGTCCAAACACAAACATGCCCCCGAGCGGCAGGGCAGGTGGCTATTGGTGCTTCGCCTCAGGTGCTGATGAATTAATGAAAAAAGCGCTCAACAGACATGTCTGGCATTGAGAGATATAGACAGAGCCTTTGTAGGCTCCAAAGATGGACAGTCAGGGTACAGAAACACACAATAGGGTGTCTAAAGCTGCTGTGCAATTCTTACTGTCATCTCTTCACACATTAAACTTTAATATGCTTCTCAGGGTCCCACTTGGAGTGGTAGCTCCAAGCTGGTGTCCTCCGGCCTACCATTCATTTGAGGACTTGGAAGAGAGACTGCTGCACAAAGGTGGTCTATGGTGAACTTTTAAAATGGAAGGCGCCAGGCTGTAGTTTCCTAAAGAACTTTTTGAGAGATTCTTCAAACTATTTTATGTACATGAGATGTGCACATAATAGGAGGATTCTATACGAAATGGCAGAGACTCACACACACACACACACACACACACACACACACACACACACACACACACACACACACACACACACACAC
>JBBPDE010000017.1:7634112-7655164 GCA_037974605.1 Nannopetersius ansorgii | reverse complement strand
CTTTTCTTTGCTTTATTTTCGTTCTCCTCCGCACACACACACCAAACAACTCCAACACCAACTCCAGTGCCTAAGCAGCGCCCCTCCCCATATATACATCCCCAAAAAGCGCGCCAGTTGCCCTCAAGTTCACCCCAACCTGCCCGCCAAAACCCACGCACCCCACCCGTGCCACCCACGTGATCCTCCTGCCTGCCACATTATAAATAACATAAGAAATCAATACATATTTTAATTCATTTTTGTTATTGGTGAACTGATTAGTTTTTAATCAGCTGGCACTGGTGATACTGTCATGTTGCAGTGCTAGAAAGGGAAGGGGAGGACGCCAAGGCTGTGAGGGGCAGTGAGTCTTTAATCAGAGAGCAAGCTTCACGCACGGAACAAGTCCAACTCAGGCAGTACAGTTTCTCACAGAGCACAGTCACAGACTGGTGATATGGATTCTCGCTTGAACTGAGGCACACAGGCACTACTGTTTCCTATACAATCAGCCCCACATAGCAACCCCAAACCAAAAACCCAAGGCACAAAATACAATATTCAGAACTGAGGCTCGTGCTTCAAAAAACACAGATCTGCATCAATGTACATATAAGGCAAAATAGGCAGAGGAAAACACATCAACTCAGGTTGTCTGAACTTAAAAGCCTGACCCGGAGACTGGATTACACCCGTGGTGAAGCACGAGCCTGGGGAACAGAGGAACAAAGAGACAGAGGGTAAATCGCAAGACCAAAATCATAAGACAGCGTTTCACAGGCACAGACACACACCACACATACAAAGACAAATACGGACACAGGGAACCGGGGCCGGACTGGGGTTTAAATCCCCTAGGGGAAAACAAGGAACAGGTGAAACTCATGATGAGGGGGGAGTGATACAAATGGGGCAGACAGACTAGAAAGGGACCAAGGGCGGAAAGGGGGGAAGGGAGGAAGAAGGGAATTGGACAATGAGAGGCTGACACAGAGACTGGGAGTAAACAGACACAAGGGGAACAGAAAACTAAAATTTAATACTCAGGGGAAGATAATAATAATAATAATAATAATAATAATAATAATAATAATAATAATAATAATAATAGTTGTTGTTGTTGTTGTTGTTATTATATTATGTTTATGTGCCATGAGTAATGTGCCACATAAAGACATTAAAAATATGCATGCAACTGATGGATTATAATTACTTAATATTTAACCAATTAGTCAACAGTTAATAACTCATTTACAGAAGACCATGCTATATTATAAATACATGTCTTAGCTTTTTTACAAATGATACTTATCTATTTATTCTTTACTTCTATATTTACAAATAATGAATTGCTTATTTATAGTTTAATAATTGTTAATATACAAAACTGCAAATAACGTTCTCCTTAACATTGAAGTACATTAATGCAGGTTATGAGTGTGTCATGTAGACATTCTTTTATTCAAAGTATGACAGAATGTTACTGTCTTTCTACCTTCAAAAGACCATCTCGTTGATGAATGATGAACTGTATGCTTTTAAATCAAATAGTAGAATTAAACTGTTTGACAAAATCATCAGCAACTTTCCAAGTAACAGTAACAAATAAGGCTAATATGTAATATGTTCAGTGAAGCCCTAAATAGACATTTTTAAATGGGCAATATACTGTTTAATATTTTGCATATCAAATTTGAAAATCCCATCATGTATAATTTTCAGTATACGATTCCTATTCACTTCACTATTACTTCTAATAGTAAGAAATATTTCTCCAAGATGTGTTTTTTCAACTGCAGTTACAAACTACATGCTAAAAAGTGCTAAATTAGTGTGTGGTGTGTCATCACATGTATTATATAAATCAGTCTCATTAATTCGTATGATCCAAGAAAACATACAATCTTTAATTTACACCTAATGGAGGTAATATCAATTATTTGAGTTCAGAATGTTGTCTAACAAATGTGAATTCTTTTGATAGAGATTAACCAGTATTATACTGAAACACAACTCGATTCATAAACACAGTATTTTTCTAAAACACAATAATGAATAAGACACACATCAGTATATTTACTTGCTAACCCATATGAAAAAGAAATACATAAAACTTCTAAGTCTTATACTGCCAGAAATAAAGCTTATGTGGCACATGAGGAAGGAATGCATGAAATTTGTTCTCCAGAGACAAAGGAAATATTGCATTAATTTCTTACTGTGCTGCACTAAATTGCACTGTATGTTAATGAGATCAACCGAGCATGTGATCTATGTGAATGTAATCTTCAAACAAAAGCAGTGGCTGTGTTTAAAACATATACTAAGAATGAATTCGGCCTCATGATAACGCCAATGGTGCTGAGATATTTTCTATGATGTTCGTAAAAGAAAACACATTAAAATATCAGGATGTACTGCTGCACACATAAACCTGGGTTTGAATTCTTCAAACACAGTTTAAAGACAAAAACATGAACACAAGACAAAAACAATACTCTCTCATCTTCACAAAGTTTCTGTGGAAGTTTGGAGTCAGAATTTAGAAGGTAGATTTCGTCCAGTTACTTCTGGGGAATCTTTTGTTCCACAATGGTCCAGGGATTAAGTTTTCACTTCAGGTTTACAAGCCTAAGAAATACCAGTCATAAGCTTGACTTGATGATTTGTTAAAAGGTTTGCCTAGAAGTGAGTTCCTCTTTCTCTTGTCCATGTGTGTAATAGACAAAGAATGTGGCCTTGTTTGGCAGGTTTACCTTGTAAAACAGATGCTGCAGAGAGAGCGAAGTGTCTGCTTTTACAACCTTCGGGCAGACTGGGCCCCATCTTTGATGGAATGTTTGCATTGAGCATTCCTGATGTTGACAACTGTTGGATGGCATGTGTACCTACATTAGTTATCCATGATAAAATAAAAATAAAATAAAATAAATTACACAGTAATATTTTTGTTATATGGGTTAAAACGAACACATTCATAGTTTATATGCTTTGTAATACTGTTTATACTTAAGGTTCTATAGCTAAGAGAGAAAAATGCAAAAAAAACCCCATTAAAATAATAAATAAATGAGCAATAAACTTCACATAACCTAGTCCCCAAATGAATCAAATTCACCAGTTATACACTGATACTATGTAGATCACAGTAATGCATTGTGCTTAATCTGTGTAATAAAATAATATAGTAACACTAATTACTAATAGTTACTAATTACACATATATGATTTTTTTTTTACATAAAATACCATTGTACTAATATATTTCTTTAAGTGGCTTACCTGAACTGAACAAAGACCTAACCCCTTTCTCTAGCATTACCAAATGTGCTATTCTTATACATTTTTAATTCTTATTTTCTTTACTTACTTTACTCCCATATAATTAAACCTTCCATCATGCTTAATGAGGCCACAAAGTTACATGACAGTAGCAAAGTTCCAAAAACACAGAGCATTTACTAGGAGTAGAGTGCAGCAGAGTCTGGGTAAGCTTCCTTAAGTCCTTGTCAACAAGGCACTGAGCCCTAGACAGGACAGTGTGTGTAACCCACTGTATCGATCATGTCCACAACGCCAGTCACATCCCTCTGGCTCAGCCTGGAGGTTCTGCACTATGTCATTCGGAATCTTTTCAGTCAGTGCTGAAGACGCCCGACCTTATATGGGTGACGGAAAGACTAACACATCAACTGTAAGTTTATTCTCCAGAACTACTGTTGTTTTCTGTTGAGTTATTATATACTGCTCAAAAAAAAATAAGGGAACACTTAAAGAACACAATGTAACTTCAAGTCAATCACACGTCTGTGAAATCGAACTGTCTACTTAGGCGGCAACACTGATTGTCACTGAGAGAGTGTAGACTGTGAATCAGTGTTGCCACCTCACTGGACAACTTGATTTCACAGACGTGTGATTGACTTGAAGTTACATTGTATTGTATAAGTGTTCCCTTTATTTTTTGGAGTGTATAATGAGTGGATGATCTCTGTAAAATGCAGAATCATAAATCAGTTATCCCTGAATTCCAGTCATGGAAAAAGTATCTATAATAATGTTTTGCTTTGTTTGACATGAGAACTTAGTTACATAAAAGATGGTTTACAAGACATATCTTGCTTTTGACAAGTAACTTAGTGTATTTCAGTTTAATTCCTTGATATCTCTACAGCCTCATACTGCAAACTCTCTGTGACCTGCCAGGCTTTGGTAGAGGAGGTTCAATAGCTTCTGACAGAGTGTGTGATTTCTTCAGAGCCTTACGGATGCGACTCAGTCCTTCGGAACGGAGGACAAAAACCCAATGAGTAACGCTCGAGTTCCCCCCTGCACCTGGGGATTTCCACTGCCAACCATCCACTCTGACAAACTGTAATGGTTTCTGAAGGGCCACGGACGCCCTGAATGCAGATATTTCAGCCAGGCGTTTAGGCGGACATCAAAAGGCATTACGTCAAACCGTGATGGAGCCTGTGTATGCTCCTGAAAGCAGAGAACTGAAAATAAAGATGTTAAATCCACTCAGCTGATTCACTCGGGTTATGCCACTTTGGAACTGGCATTAGTGTATTCCTCTGCACAGTTATGCAACCAAAGAATGGCCTGGCATGGCCTGGCCTTGTTGGATTTAGCTGAGATACTTATTTAATGGCCACACACATTGATTTTAAGGGACTGGATTGCTACACAGTGGTTCATTGTTTTACAGTAGACCTAAGAGTTTAGTATAATAGCAGTCTACACTATATGGACAAAAGTATTAGGACACGGGCTCATTACACCAACAGGGATAACTTTAATTTGGAGCTGGTCAGCCCTTTACAGCTATAACAGCCTCCTCTATTGGAAGACTTTCCACAATATTTTGGAGTTTCTGTGGCAATTTGAGTCCATTCAGTACAAATTCAGTACAAGCAACCTCAAACATGTCTGCACTGTATAACAATATTTGGAGAACTTGGGGGCCGAAGGTGTAAAATGAATTTCTTGATGAGGCATTCTTTTAGAAATCTACACATTTGATTTTAACTCACATACACACTTTTGATGTCAACTCTATGGCAAATGCCTTGCTTTTTTGATTCCCAATAGATGAGAAGTGAAGCATAGCTCCTTTGCTTTTAAGAAGCCAATTCATCAACAGCCTAATGACTCAACAGCATGTGGTCAAAGCTTCATCAGCAGCCGCTCTCAGTTGATTAAATGAGTCTAATTTGATTTTACTTCTTGACCTCTTGCTCTTTAAAGAGTGCAAACTGCACAACTGAAATCCCCATCAAAGTCTGGGTAGAGGCTTGGGGAAAAAGGACCACACCAACACTAGGGAAAGGTCATCTCAGCTGGTGGAGGTGGGGTTTGACTTTGAGAGCAGCAAGTTCAACACACATGACAGACTTGCACTGACCATAACAGAACCATAAAACCTCAAAGGTCTGTTTATGTCTTGCAATTAAAGGCTGGCTTTTAATTAAAACAGAAGTGCAGAAGGTTTTGGGAGGATAAGGTCAGTTCGGAATAAGGCTTGTTTATCTGTCTTTGCTGTTTTTGTGTGTGTGGTCTTTTTTTTGCATCTATTTTTGAGCCGATAATTGTGCCAGTACATTTGCCTAATCAGATGCAGATATCAGATACACATGAAACAGTGAAGGAAAATGGCTCGTTTTCTTTTGATGCTTCCTGGCCCAAATTAGACTTCTCATTTTCATATTGGAAAAAAAACTCTTCCTCCTTTTAAATCAATAATTCTGAAGGACACTCGTTTTCAAAACAGATACAGTACAGTAAAGTGTTGGTGTTGCTAGTGATTAGTATTGACTGTATGACGGTTTGTGATTTTAAACTGTTTTGTCAGGTCCCTTCAGTGCAAGAGCAAATGTTTTGACCTGAACCATCATGACCTAAAATTATCCAGCCTCAAAAGGAATGGTTTGTGGAAAAATATTTTTTTAACTATTTGCTTCTCATAAATTAAATCCAATCTGTCATCTAATACAAATTTGGTATGTGGAGTTGCAAAAAGCAACTAATGCAACGACCAAGAGTAGCTTATGTCAACCATAATATTGTCTGTGACAAAGACTTCGATTATAATATCCTCATATCTTCATTGGAGAGATGGGAAAATTTGATTTAGAGTACCCCATCAAATGTTAAAGTAACATCTAAAAGATTACTCTAATTGTCTTTTTAAAAAAGCATTTCATCTCCTGTTCCAATTCCCACAAACATTACAAAAATCATTATGTGCTTAATAAATAAAGACAATTTTGTCCAAACTTATGTTATTTATCAACTAAATGCAAAAGCATGAATATAATTCTAATTACATTATGCAAGTTGTCACAGTTGTGGGTGGAAGATGGTGACTCAAATTAGAAAAAAGTCTGTTATTGAATTATGCAATTGAAAATATAATTAGCCCTATCATGTGCCTGTTAGGTTACTATTTTATACACGTTCTTACTAGTTAATCACATGTAGACATGTCTAAGGGGCAAAATGAGTTTGTATTCCCAACACATACACACTTTTTAGCCTTATTAATAGTCATTTCTAGAGCATTTCTACTCTTCTTTATAGCTAAAGTACCTAAATCAGAATTCCACTAAAACAGCTGGGCAATAAATGCTAGTTACTACTTGCTGTTTTCAAAAGATTGTTACAAAGTTTATTCTCACTCTTATTTCATAAAGTACTTAATTAGGAAAAAATGAATATCATTTTAAATTGGGTGTATTTCTACACAACAGTGTGCTTCACAATAGTATAGGAGTGACCCTTGTATTGTTAATGAAAAGGCTAAGGGCTGTAATGAGCACAATATTTAAACCATATTTAATGTAGTCTAATGTTAGTCTAATTTCCTTTAAAATAGTGTATATTTTCCAGTTTAAAGTGTTTTATGATTTTGATGAGTTACCTCCCACAGGTTTCAAGGGCATAGAACAGCATCCAGTTTGTGATTCAAAATAAGCTTGTACAACCGCAAGCATAAATATAGCTCATGTCCTCGGGTTATTGAATGAATTATAAATGAGTTATCTTAGTTTTGGAGCAGGCATTCCTAAATAAATTAATAAACTCAGGGCAAATGTTGGACTATTCCTTGAATCAGATAATATAAGGCTGTAGGCCCAAAGTAGAATTATATTGGGTGAAAGTTTGTTGTTTATAATTACAGATTAATGTTTTATGGTACTTAAGGCAAAAGAATAATAATACTTTTATTTTAATGCTATTTAATATTATACCTCTGTCATTCTGAGTTAACTGTATCTGGAATTTTGTAAAGGTATGTGTCATATTAGTCACACTATATGGTAAAAAGTATGCTTTGTAAAGTAACACCTGACTGTCATGCTTATACAAGTTTGTTGGACATCAACACCATGAGCATTAATATGGAGTTGGCTTCCTCTTCACAGCTATAAAATCTTCCACTCTTCTGGGAAAGTTTTTCACAGCATTTTACTGAATGTCTGTGGAAATTTTTCCATTCAGTCAAAAGAGAATATGTGAAATCTGAAACTGGTGTCAGATAAGAACGCTTGGCTTGCAGTTGATATTCCAATTCATCACAAAAGCTGTTCAGTTGAGTCGTGACCAACTGGGCAACTGGGGCACATCAAACTTTTAATCATTCCTTTATGGGTTTGAGCATAGTCAAGCTGGAACAGGAAAATGCCTTCCCCAAACTGCTGCCACAAAGGTGGAAGCATATAAATGCTTAAAATATCTTTGCATGCTGTGTAATAAACATTCACTGGAACTGTGAAGCCTCACTCAAACCCTGATAAATACCCCATTATAATAATAACCAATTATCCCACCATCAGACTGTTGATGCCATGCATTCTGGTGGGTAGTGCTCTCCTGGCACCCCACAAGACTGACCCCTCCAGAGAACACATTTCCACTGCTTCAGAGTCCTGTGGTGGCATGCTTTACACCACTCCAGCCGCTTGGCTTTGTGCAAAGGGATCTAAGGCTTATGTGCAGATGCTCAGTCATTGAAACCCGTTTCAGGAAGCTACAGCTACAGGAACACACAGCCCTTGTGCTGATGTAGCTTCTAGAAGCAGTTTGGCTGAGCTGTTGTTGCTCCCAGAAGCATATGGTTTGTAATAACAGCATTTACAGTTGACATGATCAAAATATTAATGAACGGATATGTGGAAATGATGATATTCCATGATGTTGCATTTGACTTGTAGTGTTTCTCTATGGAGATTGCATGGCATGTGTTACTGAAACATGTAAACTCAATAGTTATGGGGACAATAACAACAACAACAACTGTCATCATCATCATCATCTGACTATTATAATTAATTGGTCAAGCTGACATATGTCAACAATCAAGCCCAAACCAATGTGTAAATGATGGGACTGGTATAACAAGGACTATTGAAAAGTCTACTTTTTCACTGAGAAAATCAGTTTAATATGAAGGATTTACCCATTTGTGAACTCTCTGTGAACTTGAAAAGTGAAGGCCCCTCATTCCCTAAAGCAAGGGACTGAATTGCTTGTGTGCAGTGAAGGATAACCAGCCTATACAACCATGATTAACAGATAGAGCAGCCATGTAAACATGAAGCATAGATAGAGAAACCTTTGTCTGGCAGGCTCTGTAAGAACCTCAACTCAGGCTGCACAGATAATTTGCACATTTTCCACCAGCAGCATACATGGCACAGCTCTCAAATGCAGGATAGAATTCCATACTGCTGGCAGTCCGTCAATCTCATAAAGCCTAACTAGCCATAACTGAAGGTGTTCTAGGTGCAGGTGCCACACTTGACCTCATGCCTGAGTGGGAATGCCTTAGAGGCAGAAACAGTGTCAACCATTGAAACATTATGGCTGGCACTGAATCTTGAGTATAATCCCAGGTTCCTAGAAGGGAATAAAGGGCATAAAATGTCTGATCAGGCCAGCTTCCAGTAATTCAAGCAGACTCAAGAGCCAAATGAAAAGTGTTTTTGACCTTATTGCATGGTCAAGAAGTCCACAGAAGCTTGTAAACTCCTCAGTTTCCCATAAGGGAGGTTAACATAAATATACTACTCAAAAATGCACTAATACTGGGTGGAAATCTTGAGTTCTCAGTTGTGCTAGTAGATCGCTCTATTCTCTGCTTTATTTTTCTGTCTTTTCTACCTGTCAAAAAATGTAACATGACTCTGAGAGCTTTGCACAAGAATTCCAATGTGCAAATGGCAAATAAAAATCTTGAATCTTTTGACATATCACAAGTCTAACTGATACCACATGACCAAGATTGTGCATAAATGACATCATGACTATCAACTAATAACAACCAAACCCTATTAATCCGTTGTTGCCAGGAAACAACTCTTCAAAGGAAACAACTCTTAGTTATTTAGTTATTTAATTACATATTTTTAATCTACAAGCTGATATAGGCACTCAAATGCAACATTATCAGTGTATTAGTAACAAGAACAGGAAATATCTGGTGAACAGTCACTGATACTAAACATAACATGCTTCTGTTTTAAAATAATGAACCTGTTTATGAATTTGTAGCCCTATGAATGATTTACGCTACTGAGCCAAACAAACTAAGGATAGTGATTAGCATTTGTACTGGGAGGATAAAGAAGGAAAGGAATGGCCAAAGCTCAACAAGGGGTGGACAACAAGGTGTCACAGTCATTCTAAAGCTGTGTAACCTCCTGTGCCAATGAGCTCTGGGCTGAAAACAGCTGTAGTTGGAGTTAGCTTTGGGGTAAAAGTTAACTCCAGAGTTGGACAGCAGAAGCAACATTTCTGTAACTTGTGAGAGTTAAGGGGAGAAAAACAGACACACGAAGTCGCCAAAGATGTGCCGCAGATCCACATTTGGATGGATTGTTCCTTAAACCACGAATTTTACAAATATAACATGGAAATATGGAAAGGATCAATGTCAATAATGCTACATGATGTTTAGGTTTCATATAAACAGACTTTTCTTCATGGCTCTTCATTAGCTAGTAACCTGGTTGGTAGGCAGATGCCCCTGTGATTGGAAGGCTGTGAACCAATGGCACTGATTTTCCCTTGAGCAAGGTACTGTCCCCAGATGCTGCGTTGCTTACTGTCCACTGCATGGCATGGTGAATGGGTTAAATGCAGAGAAAGAATTTCACTGTTCACATTGTGTGCTGTGGTGTGGTATGTTCACACATGACACATATGACTGACTTGACTAATAAACCTGACTTGACTGTAAAGAGCCTTGTTAAAGCTAAAAGAGTGTAGTGTAAATGTGCTATATCAAAAAGGTTTTATCCCACACTTGACAATAGAGCATCCATTTCATGCCCCAGGGAGGCAGTAAAAGCCTTGTGTTCTACTGGACATGATGCACTCAGAAGGGTTAGTGTGAAAAGTCAACAGTAGTTCCAATGGCTATTGCAGTTGTTGATTAAACGGTTAACAGTTAGCTTCCAAACTACAGGATGGGAGCTAGCGGAACACTCATAAAGGGATTTAAATAGTTCTTTATTTGTTTGTTTAATTTAGTTAGCTTGATTTAGTATGGAATCTTTGCATTATGTGTAGAGGAAAGAGATTCTTTAAACTTTAAAATAGTCTCCCATTCTGATCTCATTTACATTGGGTTAAAAATTCTACAGCTCCTTTGATCGTACATATTGTGAGGTAAGATCAAATAATGTTTGATCTCTGGACTGTATGCTTTCTTCAGTAACCTCTCCTGTAGTCAGCATAGTTGTATAAGTGCCGTAATGTTTTTTTGGACTAGGCCCAAATACAGAGACATTTACTTCTGCATTTTCATTCCACAGTGTTAAGTTTGGTTAAAAGCTATTAAAACTGGTTCTGGGAGGAAAATACTCTGGAGAGACTGTTTTAAACAATCAATATAACTATTTTAAATCCATTTGATTATTATTGCTTTTGCATTTGTTGTCATGTTCTGTTGCTCACCAGATCTAGACCATCTTGCTACCGGTCACACCTTTCCATGTTCGTAAATGCTGAATGTACATGGAATGGAAAAAAGTATTGGGACACAGTCGTTTTTCAGGGTTTGGGCTAGGCCCCTTACTTCCAGTGAAAGACAATCATAATGCTTAAGCAGACCAAGATATTCTGGACATCATGCTTCCACCTTTGTAGACACAGTTTGGGGAAGAACCTTTTCTATTCCAGCATGACTGTGTACAAAGTGCACAAAGTAAGGTGCATAAAGTCATGGTTGGATGAGTTTGGTGTGAAAGAACTTCACAGAGCCCTGACCTCAACCCCATCCAACTCCTTTGGGATGAACTGGAACTGAGATTGTGAGCCAGACCTTCTTGTCCAAATTCTCACAGAAACTCCAAAATCTTGTGGAAAGCCTTCTAAAAAGAGTGGAAGGTGTTATAACTGCAAAGTTGGGACCAACTCCCTATTAAAGTTGGTCCCAACTTTGCAGTTATTTGAATGCATTGAAGCCCTTATTGGTGTAATTAAAGCCCATATTGGTGTAATGGTCAGGCATTCCAGTATTTGTGTACATATAATGTAAGTTCCATTGTAAGGAGACCAAGTGTTTTTCCTCTTGTAAAGTTTTTTTTTTTTTCCACCTGAGTAAATGCGTCACTGAAGTATATTTGAGTATCATTTTCTTCTCCTCTACCTCATCTTTGCTTTTAATTGACGCCCCTTCCCTCCCTCCATCCCTCCCGCCTCTCCACCCATTCATTTGGCAGGACCGCCAGTGCACGCGAAACACATAAGGAGGCCACGCGCTCCATCTGCAGAAACAGAGCTCCTCTTACTGATCAGCATCTATTTTCTCTCGTGAGCTGATAAGAACCAGGAGAAAGAAGAAACCCCCACCCTTCCCGAACTGGCGTGTTCGGATATTTTTTCTTCTGTTTTTCTCGCAAGGACCGCGTCAGCCTCTTCTGGGAGTCTCTCCTGGACCCTGGACCTGCACGGGACTCCTGTCCCGGTACACCCCCGCTCGTACTCCCCTCCCCTCCCCTAACAATCACTAACAACCCCACGACCATCTCCACCACTATTGCTGCTCGCGAGCGAATCAGCGCGCGCCTCTCTACGACCAGGGGCGATTTGGACTCCCTCCGCGATGGCGGCACCTCGACTCGTCCTGCTCCGGAGAGTTCTGCTCTGAACTTTTTCCCCCTCCTCTCTGCTTATTTTTTAAATTCTCCTTATTCTTGCAGATCACGTGGACTGATTGAGTGCCGCGCGTGCACTGACTGACAGGTTCCCGTTCGCACCTGTCTCCGGACCGCAGGGGCACGAACGCGCGCGCGATGGTGATGGTGGTGCGCTCGCCCTGGCGCGTGCTCCTGCTGCTCCTGCAGTGGATTCTTGTGGTCGCTCGCCCGCGCGATGCGCTCGGCTTCACGGAGGAGCCCCACGAACGCGCGGCAAAGCCGGACGCGTTCTGCAGCTGGATCATACGTGCGCATCCCCAGGGCGCGAGGAAAGAGGGGCACAGCGAGTTCAGGCTGCGCGTGGAGGGGGATCCGGACCACTACCAGCCCGGCAGCACCTACAGAGGTACGGACCACCCTCTCCTCAGGACCCCCTCACAGACACACCTGGTCTGATGGAATATCTCTATAATAAACACCTGAAAGAGTCCCAGCACTATGTTCTCCTATTGTAACTGAAGCTTCAAAAACTGTACATCAGACACTTGGAACTGTTATATAATAACAGTTTAATAAGATAACAACTTTATTCATCATTTTAATTGCCCAACCTTCCATACAGTGATGTAGCATTCCAGCACTTTGCTCTTGCTCTCCTATTGTAACTAAAGCTACAAATACTGTATATCAGACACTTTATTCAAGCATGAGTACATGATAGCAATTTAATCAAATAAGATAATCAGATAAGATAGGGAAGAAATGTAATTGTTCTTGGTCAATAGCATGCTCAGTGTGCAACAAGAAGGAATTAAAGATGCGAAATCAACAGAACAAATCATTCCATAGGCAATAAACGATAGTTCACTAGAAAAAAAACCCTCCTTTTAATGTTCCTCCTTTGTGCAGCGCAGTCAGCACAGCGATGTAGCGTCCCAGCACTGTAATCTTGCTCTCCTGTCGTAACTGAAGCTTAGACAGACACTTTATTCACACATGCTTTCATAATAAGTTTAACAAGATAAGACAGAACTTTATGTGTGCAACAAGAAAGAAATAAAAATGATAAGACAATAGAACAAATCAAAATATAGGCAATAAACCATAGTGCAAAACATTGTCAAAAACATAGAGTGTGTTACAATGTGGCAAATAACAGTGTAACAGTAAAAACTACATCAGACAGAGAGTTTATTCGTACATGCTTACAAAAATAACAGTTTAATAAGATGAGAAGGAACTTAATTCTTATGTCTTTAGTGGCCTCGGTGCAAGAGGAAAGAATGGAATATAAGAGAACAGAACAAATATAAATCAAGGCAATAATCAATAGTGCAAAACACTGACCAGAACATTAGTGTGACAAATAGTGTAACACTGACATTGCTGTGTGTAAGATTTAGTGTGCTGTACCAGCAGATATGTAGTGTACAGTGGTTAACGAAAGAGGCTTAGTGTTAAAGTAATAAAAATAAATGCAATATAATAGCAGCAGATGATGGTAGTGAAAATATCATTCTATAACATTCAGCAAATTCACAGATATAACAGTTGAAATGTGTGTTGCACAATGATGACATTCTTCATATTGGCAATGTAGTGTGGCTAGATATTCCCACAGTGGTGCATCACAGTCAAGAAGTCTCAAACAGCCTATTATCTCCATTATGTGCACCCCATGCAACCTGACTGGGCCAAAAGTGTCAACCAGTGGCTTGTTAGAGATAAAATGTATCGGTATGTTTTGGCTGTTTAGGAATGGCCAGTGTACTTTAAACTGTCAACTGTCCAATCTAAATGTATCTCATGGCTGTAAACACAGTCAGCATCCTGTTTAATAACAGCAGTCAGTCAGGCTTTAATAGGCTGTTTGTAACTCATTAATGAGCTAATTAGCTAATTAAAAGAGCGGCTTGTGTTTGGACATGTAGATATTTGTTGTTCCTGAGAATGTCAGCTTTGTGAACATGTTGAAGCACATTTAGAAGCAGGCTGAGCAAGTCATATTAGGGTTGTTCTGCATACTTTCTTGTGGCTTCTACAACAGTGAGATGTTGGTCCTTCATGCTGCAAGAAGCAGGAAACTCTGCTCTAGCAATCATTCAGAAAAAACGATGTACTTTACTGACTGACTTTTTCCTTCCTTGCAGTGACTTTATACACGACCAGCCCTGCTTACTTCAGAGGATTCACTCTTATTGCTCTGAAGGAGGGAAGGAATGGGGAAAAAGAGGAGGATTACGCCGGCAATTTTCAGGTAGGAGTGTGTTCTGCAGTCTTGCACAGTATGAGATTTTAAGGGAAACCAAAATAAACTCAGTGAACACTGTACTGCAATGAGGAGAAAACTACTGGTGTGTAAATGGACAAAGTGTATTTGCTTTGGACATCAAATATAATTATAGTTGTATGCTTAGAAAGCAATACAACAAAAAGAACATCAAAGTATCCCTAGTAGTACAGCCGTTTTTGTTGAGAAATCGCGTTTGACCCCAGCAATGCGCAGTCATCTGTGGCCAAGAGTCCAAGACAGCGTAATTGGCCTCACTCTCTCTGAGGGGGTAGGATTGTCCATCCTCTCTCCCGTCACTTGTAACAGAGTTGCCAGTTAACATTCTTCTTCCACACACGTTGTCTTAATGGCAGTTCCAAAAGGTATAGTGGTGGCTCTCACATGATTTGGCAGCTATTTACCTTTACCCCTCTAGCTTGAGAACGAATTGAATTATAAGTCATTTTAGACCTTTACATAAAAAACACAAATTCTCATGAAAATCCTAAAAATAGCAATAGAACAAAACATTGTATCATCAAAAACCATTTTAAATCAAGGTGCAGATGATTCCAGATGATCAGGCAGTGATCAGTATACTGGTGGTGCTGAATGCCGAGTGTTTGGAACAGCTTTATGTAGGCTACTTGCATGTTTTGGCACTTTGCAGCCTGTTTCATTAAAACATTTGTTCCCTTTTCTTCGTTCATTTAATCTATTCAATATATCAAAGGAAAGACAAAAAACCAACAAGGTGATTCAAACAATGAGAATGAACTGTAAGTCTTTTTAGACACTTTAGCTTTATAACTCATCACAGTATCATTTGGTGTTCTATGTCAGAGTAGTTTAAAACATAATAAGCAGTGTTTTTAGGTATCTTTGTATGTAAGTTAATTGAATCTCCTATCGTCTTCTTTTGACAGTCCAGGCCTATTTGAGTAATCATCACATTCCTAACCAAATGTGTTTTAATGATAAATCAGGCGTGCTGAAGATGAAATGTTATTAATGCAAGGAAATGTCAGGAATCTTTTCTTTTAATTTGCTCAAAAGATATAAAGTTTTTTTTTAATAGCAAGAAATCCCTGTTCATTTGTAATGCTAAATGTTCGTTTAAATGGATTCCAACGATGGAACCACATTTGCTGCCCAGATAAATAGCTTTAAACTATTTGATTGGATGCCAAAGATTGTATATGAAACACCACAATTATGCGTTCTCTGAAGATAAATTGCAGTCGACACAGTCAAAAGACTTCACGTTCTACACAATACTAATTAAACCTAATTAAACAGAGCCGATTATGTTCATTTGGAATTCCAATATTTGGGAGATGAATCATAGCCAGCGTATCCACTTGGGAGCCCTGTACAAATCTTTTATTGATGAAACATGCAGTCGTATCAGATATGGAGGTATTGATGATGCCCATAAAGTACTCAGAAAAGATTATTCTGACATAAATCATCATGCTTTTCTTTTTGCCCGTCCCTAAGAGAATCAATAAACGACTGGTCAGAGGATTGTGTTGAGGAGTAATCTTTGCAGCTGCTTACTCGTCCACTGTTGATACAGAGAGGCGTAATGCTGTCGTTCAGATAGCCAAATGCTGGGATCTACTCTAATGCTTCTGCGAGTAGCAGCCAACCACACACTCAGCCACACCTGGCAGATCTCTTATATCAACACCATATGCTGCTGCTGCTGGGACTGCCTCCACTGCATGAGCTCTCACGCAAGACTAGGGAGGAGAGGAGGAGGAAAGGGGCTTTTAAAGCATCTCATAAACAATAAATCTGACAAAGCTCCTCTTCCCAGACCCCTCTCCTGCTCTGGAGTGATTTCCTGTCTCAGGCACGGGTCGTTGAGGATGTTTGATAACTCTCACCTTGCTGCCCAGAATTCTTTTGTTTATGAGTTCCGATGTGCCAGCAGAAGATCCGTAACTGGCACACCGGCCACATACACAGGACAGGAACATTCCCTTGCTATATCTGTCCATTGTTCTTTTTTTTTCGTCTCTCCCAGCCTCTGCATGCATCCTTTCCCTTTCCCGGTCCTTCACTTCTTTGTACAGCGCAGCTGATTTTCACATGGAGATAAAGCGAGTCGGCTGAAGGGCGGAAGTTCAAAGTGTGGGCCCGGCTCGCACCTCATGCCAGCTGGATGGGGTGAGGAAAGGCGGGAGGGAGGTGGTTCGGTTTCTGAGAGGAAACTCAGCCAAACTGCTCAAGCTGAGATTTTCAAATGATGCAAGATGAGAGGAGGCAAATTTTAAAAAAGGACCAAGAAAAAATAGGCAGGGATTTGGTTCACCAGCTGTCCATTTAGGTTTCAAAGCCAAAAGCTGCCCGGTAATAGTCTAATGGAACTTACCCTGTCTAAAAGAGTATCACAAGACTATGTAAGAGGCACATGACTATGTAAGCAAGCCATCTAACCAATAGATAAAACAATAGTGTCCCATATTCATAATGGCAAAAGCTGCCCAGTCTAGAATGATGCTTCTTTTGTTACATGAATAATAAAAAGAAATTGGCACACAAAAATGAGTGAGAAAACAATGTAATCAATAGAAAAAAACAATGGTATATTGCTTGCATAGTTGACCAAAGCTGTCCAGTGTTGGCCTGTAGTGACACTTTTCTCTTGTGAAAGGAATAATGTGAGGAAATACATAAGTAAACCATTAATATAAGAAATGTTTAAGTAAACAATTAATGCGTGTATAAAACTATGTATCATAGTTGACCAGAGCAGACCAATACTAGCCAAAATGAAACGTTTGGTTTTAAATCAATAATGTAAAGGGTTTGTAAACAATCTAATAAAATGATAAACCAATGGTCTAATACGATCATATGATGAAGTTTGGGTGCCATGACATTTAGTTGATTTTCCAAGTTCCAAAATTTCTAAAATGTTACTCACTGGAGGGGAAACAGAAAACAAAATGCTACATGAATAATAAACAGAAATAGTTACTAAACTATGTAATTAATATGAAAAATCAATGGTATATTTAACAAAATATTTGACCAGGACTGTATAACTTGAGTCATTCTTTTGCTAAATGAATATTGAAAAGAAATTGTCAATACAAGTGTATGTGAGCAGTCAAACAAATAGATAAAACAATGGCAAACTGCATTCATAATTGGCTGTTTAATCTGGCAAAATAGTTGTCTGTTCTGCTATTCCCTGCCATGTCTCTTAGCTCTTACTCCTCTTTCTCATGCATCCTGCATTGCCCATGCATGATTCCAGCCCCTCTTCTGCAGCTGAGACCCAGACCCAGTATTATGTCAGCTTGCGCCAAAGCAAACAAAAGACTTGCAAAGTGAAAGGAAGGACATTAGCAGTTCTTTCCCACACTTATAAATCTCACTCTTCAAGCTCAGGGATTTGCGCTTCAGACTTGATCCTGTGACTAGTGATAATACTGTATTCATTCCAAATTAAGTACCTAGAAAGCACAGCGTGGCTGAATCCAGTCATTATACGTAGTAGCATATGCAAAAAACTCATCTTATAGTAATTTGTTAAGATGGAGCATGTCCTCTTAATTATTTACCCTCTTTTCTCTCAGCTTCATGACAATGGAATAAAGTAGGGAAATGTAGTGTCTGTTTTGATTTTCATTATCTCATTTAAGATGCATCTTCTTTAAAATGAATAAATTAAAACGTTCATGGCACATCATGTGGGAAGCAGATGACGCCATCATTGTATGCCACATGCTTCATGTCGTGGCAGGAGCTTAATGGATTGTGTTCCTTGTTTTGATAACAGTATGGTACATTGAAAAGCCAAATTACATCAAGTAATTATGACAATAATGGTCTTAAAGCATTCTGCCATTATGAAAAGAAACATTTTTGTCCTGGCTCGAAACTGGCCTTACACTTTGAAAGCAACTAAAACTTTTTATTCAATAAGCTTTTTTGTTCCCAGCAGATTTATAAAAGCACTGTTACAGTAATAATAGTCTTTAGGCAGTCTTCTCTATTGTACAAAGAAAAGAGAGTATTCTGCTGCTTAAAAAATGAATGAATGTTTTGAAAGAAGCCAAGTGAGCTTGCTTGGAAGAACTTACATTTCTGTGTTTTGGGGCTCTGGAAGTTTTGATTAAGCTGTAAAACACTTAGGTGAAGTGATTGAATCTATAATGCAGTCGTAAATAGACTTTATAACCCCTGATGCTACTGTGCACAGTAGCTGAGTGTCTCGGCAGTGCCTGCGTTAGCTGTAATTACTCTGGCTAACAACATCCCTATGGAGAGATCCTGCCCCAGGGGGCGCAAGCTGCTCGGGGGGAAGGAAAGGTCAGACTTGGTGGGGAAGCAGTCTTTACTTTCCTGGCACCAAACCCTCCATCACATTTCAGTTCTCTTCATGCAGTTCTTACATCACTCCGGTTTACCCCCAGGAGTGCATACTTGTCTGACTCTCCTTAATGACTATAAGCAGTAGGATGCTGAATAGTCAGGTTTTTTAATGCCCTTGGTCAATGATACCTTTCAGGGCTGCTTTGGCCAGAGGTAAATTGGTGTTAATGTCGAGGTCTTAAGTGTCGCTGAAAGCCGAGGCACCTTCAAGGCCGAGGCTCCTTAATAGCAGCTTTGCTTCGATTCCAACGGCTTAAAGCTGAGGACTTGCAGCTACTTCACTTTTAACAATGCATTTACACTTCCACCACGCTCCTCCAATGTGCTGCATTAAAGAAGTAATTGATACGCGTTTATTTGGAGTGCCCCTTTGTGTCCCACTGTTCCAAACATGGCCCTCACCACGAACCTAAAAGAAATCACCAGCGGCCTTTATCCTGCCTATTATTTATTTATTTTTGCCTCTCTTTTCTCATTATCCCCAGGAGCGGGCCACACTGAGACTTGTTGTTTGGGACTTTTATTTGCTCTTGAAATTGATTTCATGCCGTTGTTATTTAGCGCCAGTCTGGAGTCTCTCTTTTGCAAAGGGTGTAGCGTACCGTGGAGTGACACACTCGGCAAGAATGTCAGGGGTGAAAAGGGAAGAGGAAATCACTCAGTCAAAGAGTGTGTCAGCAATATGCTGTCTGGCTGTGCTTGCATCCCGAAAATAATGAAGGCCTGTAGAGCATATTATTTCCAAAAAACCTGACTCCGACCGTGATGCAAGCAGCCAAAAGAAAGAAAAAAATCATGATTCTCAATGAAATAAATTGCTTCTTAGATGCTTTTTATTATGTGAAGTGGGAAGTAAAGGTTGCTGCTCGATTTGTTTGAGTTCAAGCTTGGAGAAAAGGTATTCTCAGACTGTGGCTCATTTCCTCAAAGACCAACCACCTTATAATAAAAATAGAAAGTACAACCATATCAGTATATGAACCCTTCATCTCTTTTCTCCTGCTTGTACACACACAGACGTTGGGATTTCCTATAGCTAGTCATCTATATTAAATGAGGAGGAAGATTTTATGGGTCCCTCTCAGCTGTAAGTGAATAATCTTTTTGGTCTGCTGGGACTCGGAAAGTCTGAAAGCTGGGAATAGCAAATACTAACACAAAGCCTGGCCTAGTCCCTTGTTCCCACTCCTTCTCAATCCCTGATCGTTCCCTCCCTCTTTCTCTGCAGTCAGGTCCCTTTACAGGCTCACTAGCTCTAGAGACCAGAGCCAGAGACCTATTCATTGCTCTCTCCCTTTTTCTGTCAGGAGTGGCACTCATATTATTCCGCCACCCCACCACAGGATCAGCCTCCCCAGACTGCTTGCCTGGCTCACTCATACAGCCTGGGGTGACACCTTCTCTCTTTCTACTTTCTACCCCCAAGGTGGATGTGGCCCAAAAGGAGTTTATTTTTCTTTGTCTCTAGATTTCTGGAAAACAGAGGGTTATTTGAAGAAGAGCTTATTTGAAATCTGGAAGCGTGCGCCGTCTCAGCCGTTTCTGCTTGGATTCTGACTGTTCTAAAAGCACTTTTGTTTGGCCCTCTTGGGAGGTCAGTTGGAACAGTGCCGGAGTGGTGACTGACTACTTTTCCCTTCACTGATAACGTTATGTGCAAGAAATACGATTCTAGGGAGCACACCCAATTGGTGTTGATTCTGATATGTTTGGTGCCAATTATGGTCCTGCTGTACTGCAGAGCTTCTGTGCTTGACGGTAGGAAGCCTTTTTCAGTTGGGTCTGATTCCTAACTGACTCCCTTGTGGTCTCAATTCCATCCAGCTGGAAATCCAGGCCGCGTTCTTTGCGACCTCACACTTAAATGGTTGGAGGTTCCTTGCAACTTGCTTTGAGAAATGATCCCAGACTAAGAGAACCTTTATTTCAATGTGCGTGACATGTGCAATTACCTTCTCTGTGTTTGGCCAGCCGTGCAGTCAGTGGGCCGCACAGGCGGTCTGGTTTTGTTTGACATTGTGTGTTATTGTTTCAGCTGGACCAGCAGGCTCACCCTCACTCAGTCAACCAAACGCTGCAGGTCAAAGGTTGGCCCGACACTTTTCACAGCTGGGCCTTTTACTGCATTCTCACGAGGTGTCATAGCAATGAATACACACACACACACACACACACACACACAAACAAACACACACACACACACACACACACACACACACACACAAACACACACACACACACACACACACACACACACACA
>JBBPDE010000017.1:7590131-7604896 GCA_037974605.1 Nannopetersius ansorgii | reverse complement strand
TCATATACATATAAATGCATGATGGTGTTGTGACTGTTAACAGAGAAAGTGTGTCAGTTCAGGAGCTCTTTCACAGTGTAAAACAAAAAGATCCTTAGCAGATAAACAAAGAGAAGAGCGAATGGCTTTTATACACTTTGAAAGTGGTTTCTCTATTACCAGAAACATCTAATAGCATAATTGTCCATTTTCAAGGCCATAACATGGTAGGTTTCTTTCCACTTCCCAGCTAATGTCTGCACACTACTAACACCCATGCAAAAAAAAAAAAAACTAAACAAAAAAAAACATGAAACCGAATTCCCTTGCCAACCCTTTCCTCCCTTCCCACATAGCAGCAGTCAGTAATTTGTGTATGCAGTCAGCTATTACCTTGGCTCAGTGTGGTGCTAATGAGAAGGCTGCTGTTGTGGCTGCCTTAATGGCAGCCTAGGCTGTCTCAGGGTGCACTGGCACAGGCCACTGGTGGGCCTCTGATGGGTTGTGAAATTCTGAATGTCCTCTATCAGTATAAAAAGGGAACTATTATTTTCCTGCAGCATGAACAACAGTGATTCGCTTTGGTACAGGCTCTTGGTATGATGATTCTTTATCCTTTCCATCCTCTTCTCTATCCCCAGCGTTGTGGTTATATCTGCCATGTTCATCATTCTGACTTCACCACTTGACCACTTTTTCAGTTCTGTGCACTTTGACTGTGACTTCTCAATTAGAGCATCTTCAGGTTTAGCTATATGTCTGACAGCTCGCTAAATGCTCCATCTGTTGGCTACATGCTTCTTTAAGGCCCATATCTGGGTCTCATACTAAAGCTCCTGAGATCCCAAGGATCTCTTAGCCGACTAGCATTGATGAGTGCACCATATAACAAAGAGCTTACTGGCCTCATTTAGGGGCTAATGTCACAGGTCAGGTCTCTGAATAAATCGAGATGGTCTGGTGGGTAGCCAAGAACTGCCTGCTTTGACAAGATGAGGCCATTGTTTTGTGTGCCTTGTAAGTAGTGGTCAAAATGGTATTCAGCAAAAATTGATCCAGAAAAGAGTCAACCAAAAGATGTATTTGCTTATCACTGACACCTTCCAGCAGCATCGGCAGCTTCTCCGGTGTTGATTGATAAGGAACCTGGATTAGAATGTAACTTTTGATGGAAATAACTGCTTTTCATTATTTTGTAGTATTTAAGAGAAACCATCAGTGAACCAGTGTTCATATCTGAAAGTGACAATTTGCCATACATGAACACACCACAGCATACAGTGTGAACAGCACAAAATTCAACCTCTGCATTTAGCCCATTCACCAAGTGAAGCAGGGGGCAGCTACGAACACAGTGCCCGGGGAGCAGTGTGTGGGGACGGTACCTTGCTCAGGGTACCTCAGCGGTGTCTAGCAGTCTTGGGAATCGAACCTGGACTTTCTGGTTGCAGGGCGAATGCCCTAACCACTAGGCTACCAGCTGCCCCATATCTGAAATTTTACCAAAAATTGCTTTGGTCCATATTTTTTTGTCAGCTTGACTGAACACCATCTTGCTGTTTTTATCTTTATTATAATTTGAAATCCAGCCTTTTGGGGGCATGTCACTCTTTTACCACAATATAATAAATAATACTATAGACATGATAGAAATAATAAGGCATAATAATAAATCATTTGTAACAATGATAATATCAGTAAAAGTACTGATATTTATACCTTAATAAGCAGCTTTTTTGAACAATCTTGAACTCAGTAAGGCAAAAATGATATCCCATTGAACTGATTAAAAAAGAGAAGCAAAAGCCAATGAGCTTCTGTTAAAATGATAGTAGTTGAGAAAACCTTTGTGTATACATCATATCTGAGGTTTGTGGCAAAACTGCAAAAAAGGCTGTGAAATGTTCAATACTTTAACCTATCAAAATGTACTCGCAATTTATTCTTCCGTGTTTTAGAAGTGAACACATAATAATTGCATACTCTTTATTCCTCTGTGTAAGGATAAGAAGAAAATGAACTTGCTGTAAGGTGTAAAAGTGAGCGTTATTCTTTGTTTTGCGTAGGTGAAAAAGGCGGATGTTGTTCTGTCATATGCTGTGTAGTAGAACAGCCGAGGAGCGCTGCCTTGATGTTTGACATTATGACAGTTATGACATGAAACGATGTTCACTCAGCATTCTGCTGGAGGTATTTATATTCTTCTCAGAACAGAGTACACACTTTCATTCACACTCGGCCTCCTTCCTTCCCCTGCTTTCGAAATGCTTTGTGCAGCTCCTGTTCTAAGTGCCTGCACAGTTTGCTCTAATCTGCAGAGCTGGCTTTGACGCATTCACACTTTTTAATTGACATACTGTGTGAAGGTGCTTTTCTGACAGGGGTGTTCATTAGTTAGACTGCTAGATCGATCAGACTTTGATGTAAAAAAAACAAAAAGAAAACGGAAAAAAGAAGAGAAAGAGAATGAAGGAGTGTGAAGATTTATTTTCTGCTGGCTCAGACATAGAGGACTCGGAGGTGGAGAGAGGACGGATACGCTGTGCACAGGAACCGACAAATAATAAACCCACGCATACACCATGCATACTGTGATTTTGGGTGCATGTGTTGTGTTGTGCTGTGCTTTGAGATGTGTATGTGGGATCTTTGGATGTGTGAAATGTAACCCCTGGCAAAAATGATGGAATCATGATGCATTATCATCCCAAGGAATGACTTCGGCTATTTTCCATCCATGGAATGAGAAAAGTGTCCAAAATTTCAGTGTACACCTGTGCATTAACTGTAGAGGTGATTGAGGTGATCTCCCCTTGTCCTTTACCTGATATGCTATTCCACATCATAAATGAGCAGGAAAATTAGATTTTCTTCAGGCAGGCATCGATATGTATTTTATAGAACGGCTGCAGTCATAAGTTTTAGCATCATCTTCGTGATCGATGGAAATTCATGTTTCATTACTGAATATGACTTTCAACCAGTCATCCATACTGCATGACTGCTTCTCTTTAGTTTAAAATTGTGCTGGTCTTTCTAGATATGAATCATATTTAGCCCATTTCTTACAAACATAGACAAACCTGTTACAAACATAGACTCCACTTGTTTATCGTCCTTTTTATTGTGCATTTTCTGCTTTCAAGGTTTGAAATTGCTTTAAATTGTCTGCGTGTGACAATAATAATCTTTTGTGGTTGACCCGTTTAGTGGAAAGCCCTTTTATGACTTTCCCATATAGCTTATTATTGGACCAAATTTTACACACACCTGACTGGAAACAACCAATATATTTTGCCAGACTCAGTGTTGGATTTCCTTCTTGAAGGATTTTTAGAATAAATTTTTTCCCATTGTTTCAGTTGACAGCTCCCTTATTGGGGCCATATTTTCTTTCAATTAGTGATGTCCAACAGCTCGTCAAGGCCTACAAGCACTCTCTTTTAACTGCAGACTGATTAGAAATACCGATTGCAAGGTAATTCCTCTATTTGTTCTGAAAAAAATATGCCATCAATTGAAAGAATGTAATTAGTTTGAGGTGCATTCCACAAAGCCAATAAAAAAGTAAAAACAAAATTAGTTTTGTGTCATAGCTATGATTTGTTTATTTGCTACAAAGTAAAACACATCATTTAACGCATCCTTTTTTGCCAGGGGCAATACTTATAAGATTTATCATTTTATATTTAAGATGTTACTGTTTTCCTTGAAACATAAACCCTATTTTGCTGGTCTCCTAGTGGCCTGTTTTAATAGAAATTGAGTACTTAGGTTTTTTTTTATATAAACCAATTAAATAAAAGTATACTTACGGTTTTAATGATTTAATAGGTATATACTGCCATGTTTAATACAAAAGACACAGACTCTACACATAGTTAAAACCAAAAAAGCAACAAAAGAACATTTAACAGAAGACACATATGGAGCAGGAATCGTGAAGGCAAAGTTAAGGGTACTTGTGAGGGATGACCAGCAACAAAAACAAGATTTCAAAGAACTTAAATACAAAACACACACAGACAAGAACCAATCATAAAGCCCAATTACTTAACTAATACAGGACAGCTGACACAGTGACCCCAGAAACAAACATACACTCATAACTTCAGAATAAAATTCCCCATGACAAAACCCAAAACAGAGACCTCTACTGGCCGCTGGCCGAGACCTTACATATACCTAGCTGAACTGAGCAAGTTCCTGAATAAATAACATTTTATACTTACTGCATTGCATGACTATTTTTTAGTGCAATTATTAACTAGCTGCTTGTTGTTCCTGTGATAATGTAAATGTGAGCTCTGATGCTTTACATTACGTGACTTTAATGCACATAAGCATTTCTGTGACATTCAGGCTAAATTTGTTACAGTTTATTTTACTTTATTTCCTCCAGTATTTTCTGCAACTATAAGCCAATTCTAGCCCTGGGAACTGGGCCAAATCTACTGTCTTTGGTCTAGATCTTGTGTGCGTGTGTGTGAGAGACAGAAAGTAAGAGAGAACAGTGCCATGAAAGTGCTCACAGAAGTCTGTGTATGCTGCGAATATCGATGATTTACTTGGTGTGTATCCATGGGAGCTATATAACACATTAAGCAGTATCCTTGTCTGTGCAGCTAGAAGTGCTCTCATTTATTTCTTTTTATACCTCTTTATCCCTTGTCCTACTCTCGGGAGACTTCTTGGAGATGAGTGTGTTCATCATTCTGCAGTCAGCCAGAGTTTCCACTCCTGCATTAATGGGTGACAGTGGTAATCACCAGTCCTGCTTCTCTTCTAGCACCACAGTTTCAGGTACTTTGCATCAAGAAAAGCTTGCCTAATTGTTTCCCTTTATGTCCAACACTCTTCTTTAACTTACACAAGAATGCTTCTTTTTTCTCATCATTAATCTTGACGCAGCCTCTGTCATACTGATACTTCCAGGTACTTTTTTTAAATGGAGATATTGTAAAAAAATGCTTAATTTTCTTAAATGCTTGTGGACTGAGTCGCATAAAGGCCTGCTGTATTATTAGATTAATATGACTTCCTAAATGAGATTAGGATGCTGTGGGGTTTGGTATTGTTTAGAGTTAGGCATATTTTAAACAGGGTAGCTTACAGACTTACTTTGTGCCATGACTGAGTAGGTACAAGACCATAGTAAAACTTATGCTGTATGACTGTTAAGCTTTTGCTGTTTAACTGATAAGCTTTCATCGCATTCTCTAAATCTGATTCTTATCTTGAATTCATCTTTATCTTTTAGTTCTTTTTCCAAATGTCTGAGTAAGCACATCTGAGTAAGATTCTATACTTATATTTAAATATATACATTGTCAGTGCAGGGCTTTGCTAGCCTTTGATATTGCTTTTTTCCTTTGTAATGTTAATCATTTTCAGGGCTATATTGTTGGAACTTCTGTTCCTCTCTGCACATTTCACATGAATTAGTTATGGCCTATAGAAGTGACTATGCCTGGTGTGGGAATAGGTAATGATTTTTGAATATTCATTTGAATACCATTACATTATACATATAATAAAAAAAAAATCATTAAATTATTCAGAAATATAATGTACTGATGCCTGGAAGTTACTAGTTACCGGCGCTAGAAGAATGTGATGCTAATGCATACAAGCTTTGTTTGCAAGCCATCATTAAACAACAAAAAAGAAGACTTTACATTCACCAGATGCTTTTATCCAAAGCAACTTCCATTCCTTAACTACAGGGGACAATCTCCCTGGAGCAACTTGGGGTTAAGGGTCTTTGCTCAGGGACCCAGTGGTGGTGTGCTGAAGGTAGGATTCAAACCCTTTGACCTCCAGAGGCAAGGATACTACCACTAGGCCACCACCACCAGGTGTTTTAACAGATTCTGTTGTGAAGCTCCTTCAGACAAACATTACATCTTAAACAACTGAACTAGCTCACAAATCATTAATCACAACCTTCAAAGTAGGAACAGTTCCTGTTAAATGTTCAACAACATTTGGCTTGAAATGGCCATTTCTAGTCTAGTGGACAGTATGTACTGAGCTGTATGTCCTGCATCTTCCTGTGATATAATAAAATGTGAATAGTAGTAATTTAATACTGATTTCATTATTAATATACTTTGAATGGTTAAACAAGTACTAATGTTCTCACACAAAACTTTATTTTTCACCTATTTCTTCTGTGTCTTAACTATCTCCATCTCAGCTCATTCTTTTTGGGTTGAAATATAGTGGTCCAGTGAAAGAGGGATGTAGAGATTATCATGTACATTAAAGCAACAATGTATCAATACTAGGAGCCTTGGTGCAAAAAGTCCCAATAACAAGATGTCCTAGATGGGTCTTCTCATTGTGGCGTCCATCCTGTGTTTGTGGTGTCCCAGCACTGGAACCAACGTACTGGAGAGAGATCTAAGGCTCTGGACACAAACTCGTAGACACGGCTGCCAGCATGCAGTGGCTGAATGTCTCAATAGACTCACTGCTTTGCCAAGCCTTTATTTTCCCCTCTTTTTTTGATTCCTGGTTAGGACACCACTGCCAAACAAGCGCTTGTTGTAACAAGGTAAATAACTTTTTCTTCGAAATAATGCTAGCGCTTAGCATCCACTGTACAGGCACAATAAAACATGATACACATTCATTAGTGGCAACCTTTGCCCTGGCTGTAGCCTGAGTGTCTGGGAGACGGTGCCAGCAGAGATGTGGCTGTAGACCAGTGCAGTGACAGGGAACATATACTGCAATGCCTTTTTTTACACACGGCCTTAAACTATTTGAGTGTTGGATGCCTGCCATCAGATTCTTCTTCCACTTGCTCGTTCTCCCCATCCCCACTGTTTTCTGGCCATTCTGGTGCCGCTGCTGTGGTTCCTAAGCCTTTTGCTGCCCCAGGCTCCCACATTGTTTTCAGAATGCTGTCCTGCGCGTCGCTGGCCATTATTGTTTCATTTCAGTCAGCTGGCAGTCTGTCAGGTGGCAGTCTGTCAAGTGGGATTTGGGAGCTGGACTGAAATAGTCTCTTATAAGAAAACAAAGACGGCTGAAAAAGATTTGGGGTGGGGGGGTTGCCTAAATGCCTTGGCAAGCAGGAATGTTATTATAATCTGCAGTCTTTCGCTGGAAAGAATAGGTAAGCAGATTCTAAAATTGAAATTGCGTGTGCGTACGTGAGATCGCATTTTTGACATGGTGCAAACTGCTGTGCCTTTGTTGGCTTTGATTGCAGTTCTTCAGGCACATTCAGCATAGCAGATGTTCAGTTAGTCTGTGCTTTCCTGTCCGACACTGTCAGCTGGGCGAGCTGGTTATGAAAGGGCTCTCTTTTCAAACGCACTACGGCCTTGTAATGCGCTATCCTTAAGCATGAGCTATTTATGAATAACAACTAAGCTACCTAGATGGAGGTCGAGGAAGTGTCCTGAAGTTAAGGTCACCACGACAGGAAGGGGGTTAGAATAGCCTTTGCCTACTGTGTTTGTTTTATATGTGAATTAGGTTAGCAAATTAACATTGTCCTTGGACAGAAACAGATGTAGATTTCTACTCTGACCAGCCAGTTCTTTAAACACCTATGTTGGCCATTTGATTAAAACCACATAGGTGCACTTTGGTTTCCAAGTACAGTGCATTTGTTGCTACACCATTTCTTAACCCATCTATACATTGTCCATCAAATAAAAGGGACTGCTATAGAACCACCACTGATCAGATTTGTTTTGTTGTTGTTGGAACCTTTACAAATCGTTGCGTGAACAGTCTTGTTTTACATATGTTGTCTTTTATTGATGTTGAAATAAGGCAGAATGCTGACAAACTTGTTAATACCAAATGCAAATGAATGCACATGTAACCAAATAGAAACAGAAACATCTAAATTGGTGTAAATCTGAAACAAATAGAAACTTTGTTGTAGTGACACGGCCATGTGTGATTTCAACCTCGCTGTTCTGTCCCATCTTTTACTCCCGGAACAGGGTTCTGGTGTGATCCGGCCCATTCCCACCCACAGCAATAGCGTTTGGCTTCTAAGGGTAAAGTACTGTGTCTCTCGTACAGCAGTATGAGAGTTCTCACCACATAATGCGAAACACCTTTATCTTCTACACTCTTTCAGAGGTGTCCAAAATCAGCATGTGGCTTGGAGACCTCACACAGTAGACTGCTCTCCAGCTCTCAAGCACTTCTCCTCTGAGAGTGCTGTGTGTGGAAGAGTGGCTGTACGTGTGTGAGCAGGCTCTGCTGCTCAGCTCCATATGCTCATGTTTCATTCAGCTCTCTCTCGATTGCCCCTCTGTGCCGCCTCAATCCCTGTTCCCTAGCCAGAAGGGAGGGTCCAGCTCACTGAGCCCTGCAGCCTGACGAAAGGAGTCTCGCTCCAAAACACGCCGCCACGCCCAGGGCCTGATCACCAACATCTGTTAGCACACTAACGTGACCTTACTGCAAGCCTTCTCCCTCCTCCTCATTTAGTCTGATGAATATTACTGAAGACTGAGAGAAAGTCTCTGGCGGTAGCACATCGTGCCCTGATGATTGCAGGGTTGTGTGCAACATTATATACTGTCTCTTAACTCATAAATGCATACTCCAGATTGCAAAGAGACTTATTTCAGTGATAGAAATGTATGATCAAAATAAATACCCTATTTTTTTCCAATGTGTGTGCATTTTAACTGTTTGGAATAAATTGAATTGTCACTGCAACAATGTACAATAGAGTTAAGGACGTATTTCCTTTCAACTACTCTGTCAGATAGCTTTACAATTATAATTGATAATAGTGATTTATTATTTTGTTATTGTTCAACCAATTCAAAAGGTTACATGCCATTAATTATTCCCTACAAAATGAAAATACACCATCTGGAAATGCACCCAGCTACTTTAATCCCATCATTCAGGCTTATGTTCCTACTCACTTCCTCCAAGGAACATTGACAGGCTCTGCTATCAATATACACAACGCAAACCTAGTCCAGACTGGTTCCTTCGTGGTCCCCCTACTGGTGAAATGAGCTGCCAAAGGCAAAATTCCTCTCTAATATCAAAAACGTCCTGAAGACTCATCTGTTCAGAGAGTATCTGCTCGGTCTTTGTGTATTGCTCCTATATAAAGATTTTAGCATCTAGAACTCTCCTCTGGTTCTCACCTTTCCTGAAACTTGTGTGTTTATAACTATCTTGAAAACAAGTGTGATTTCACGATGTAACCCTGGCATAAAGAACAATGATATGAACAAAAATATAGCAATTTAAAAAAAAAATCTTGCCTTTAAAAAAGCAGCAGAGTACCACCACTGCTGATTTAACTTAATGAAACATTGTTGGATGTTAAGTAATACTGGGTTTCTTTAAGGCAGGGGTGTTCAGTCATATCCACAAAGGACAGATGTGACTATAGGTTTCCGTTCTACACAAACAGGAGCACAACTGATTCTATTTGTTTACTCAGTTTGGGTTCTGCTTTGTTGGATCTGGCCTTTTGCAGATAAGAGTGGACACCACTGTCATCAAGAGAGGATTAGGAACAGTTATACACCCACTGACATCTCTGCTTCATGTATTCTTGCATGTATTCTAGTATTGGTGTGTTATAGTAATATGAATGCAGTAGAAATATTAGAATTTGTTTGTAGAAAATAACTGCCCCTGTAAATATTGCTTTAAATATCATTTTAGTGTCAGCTTGCTAAATACCAAGAAGCATGTATAAATTGATGGTAGAACACACATGCAAAGGAAATAAAAGAATTTTTACTTTACATTACTCTTCATGCACAGGATCTGAGAACCTAAAGGCCAGAAGTATTTAGCAACACTGTTTTCATGGCTAGATACATTAGAAACCAGAGGCATCACTGGGGCATCACTTTTTGAGTGTGATATGTATTGCATCCTTGTGAAGCATGCAAGCCACTTTTCATCTTTGAGGCGTACCCAAAGCCTGTGCTGACAAACATGCTCTGTTCTCTCAAGCAAATCTCTTAACTGACGCAAAACGCTTTGATCTTCTGTTTATCGCGGGAGCTGTTTGATGGCATGGAATGACTGTTAACTGATGCTCCTTTAGTCAATTGCTCAGGTATAAGCACATACACGGGTCTATATGCTTCAAGTAGGAGCTTTGATTGTAGCACATGGAGAACACCAGTGCTGCCACTGATGTATTTAAAGTCTGCCAAGCATCCTTGGTGAAATGCAGAAGAGAAGGAACATATAAAATTTGCATGCGCTGAATGCCAAATGCTGAATACAGCTTCTGGTCAGGTTGTTTATCCTTGCAAACCTAATAACTTAAGAGCATGTGTGCACACAGCCACACACACACACACACATACACACACACACACACACACAAAGTAAAGCCATAATTGTTTTCTGCCTTGCAGTGTTTTCCCTCTTAAAATCTTCATAGCCCCACTGTCCTTGTAAACAGTATAAACCCCAATCATTCGTATTGGCTCATGTTTCATTCATGAGTTGCTCTTCATAAATCTGTTTACTGTAGTGGTCCATACCTGCCCTGTTTTCACTATGCAAATGAGCCCTCGACTACTGAGGCCTTTATCCACTGTAATCTGCATCTGATTTATGTGGCCCCAGAGGTTTGGCTCCTCATTGCAGCATCTTATGGACCCAGGTTAAATCCGAGGAAAGGAGAAGATGAAAAGGCAACGTTCTATAAACCTCAGGCACCCAGTGATTGATAGCCAGAGGGCAGGTTGTTGTTTGCTTTCCTGATTGGGCAACAAACAGTAATGCTAACAAGCTAAGATGCTGGTCAGCAATGTTTGTTCTTTTCATCTAACAACTGAGAAATTTTGTAGGGGGTGTTGGCAGTTGAACCAGGGAACAGATGAAAAATGTAAAAAAAATTGTAATTTGCGTGTTTTTTGTTTTTATATAATTTGGTAATACTTTCAAAATCTATGTTTTTTATTGTGTAGCCCACTAATTCTATCATGAAATGGGCTATGTGACCATCTTTTTTATTTTTTGTTGGTTTCTTTGGTGATAGCCGAAGTCAGTGGTTCCTGACGTTGGTCCTGGTGACCCCGTTTTACTTTGAAATAAGTAAATAACATCTGTTTGTAGCTAAGTGTGAACATTTTTTCTTAAGTAATTTTACCTTTAAATGCTTAAATGTTTCCATTGCAATATGATGGGATTTGCTATGTGGTAGAAATTAAATTTTTTTACAAAATGTGGCATGCTTCCAAATCATGTAGTAATGATACAGGTTGTGAAATGTTGAAGTTTTTATGTCGCAAGATACTGGTTAGTAAAGTGTTAGGATTTGCATTGACATTATTCTTACATTTACATTTATGGCATTTATCAGATGCTTTTTTCCAAAGCGACTTCCATTCCCTAACTACAGGGAACAGTCTCCCTGGAGCAACTTGGGGTTAAGGGTCTTGCTCAGGGACCCAGTTGGGGTGTGCTGGAGGTAGTATTCGAACCCATGACCTCTTGGTCTACTATCCTAACACTGAGCCACCACCACCCCTATATACTTCACAAATGAGTCATCATGAGTAATGGGTCAAGCACATCCGAGAGGTCAACTTGCCATTTAAATGTTATCTTTAGCGAAACGGTTGTTTAGTTGAGCTTTGCCCAAAAAGGGGGCGCTAGCATGATGGCTTACACTCACGTAATGACACAAACCTTTTATTCCTTGTTAGCTATGCATGGCTACAGCAATGCCATGTTTCTTATGGGTTACTACAGTATGAGCATATGATATTGTTGACCAGAAATCTGTGGGGGGAAAAAAACAAAACAGAAGAAAACTGACAAACACTAGATAACCACACCACGCTGCAGCAGCGGTGTTAATAATTGATAGTTTGGTCCCACCATTGTTTTTCTTTCTAAGGTTCAGATTCATATAAACATGCCTGCATCCACATATTCTACTCACCACAGGGCTCATTTCCACTCTTGTGTGAAGAAGTAATTTCCCTCCCCCTGACTTGTTCATGTCTTGCTATCTGGATGCAATCTCGAGCTACACCTCACAAGTCTCTTCACCTATTCATTTCCTTGCCTCATTTACCTTGACATCTTTCCCTAATCCAACAGGCAAGTCTGGTAAAGTCTCTACCACATGTTTAAATTTCAATGTACATTTGATCCCATTTTTTCCTGTAATAATAATATTCCGTAATATTGCACAATATGAACATGTACCAGACCAGTACAGGGAAACTTCATGCCCTCCACCACAAAAGCCTTCCTCATTAAAGTTCATTTTGAGGTTTTGTGTTGTTAATGACAGCCGGCCAGAGCTCTTCCCTACAGTAAAGTCAGGAACTAAAGATGGGATACATTTTCCATTACTAACACAAATCCACCATGTCGGCCTGTCACAGGCCACTGAAATTGGATTTGTCTGTATTTGTCCAGTGAGTGATTAATATGCTTTGAATTTGCAGTAGTTTTACAGAAAATGTAGGTGAGATGCTTAAAGGAAATTCAACTAAAACCTAAATCATTCATTTTAATCCAATAGTAGGTTAAACAGAGTCATTTTAATAGGACACCATGATGTTATCTTGTCCAGAAACTTGTCTGCTTTCTTGAAAAATAGGTGACTGGTGATTAATTGAACAAAACATTTTGTATATAAGTTGCTCTTTATCCTAGTCCAGCTGTTTGTTAATCCGTGAGTCTGGCTCAGGAAAGCTTTAGGGACTCACTCCAGTAACTGATTGCCATTCTTATTCCATAATTCATCACTTCTTATTGTTGTATGGACAAAAAGCCCACCTTGGTTATTGGATCTGTACTGTAAGCACAAGTCAAGTCGTGTTTAAATGATAGTGGAATAATGTATTTTAAATGCTGTTGCGAGCAATTGCTTTTTTTGTATGGATGGATGTTTATGAAAACAAGACAATGCAAACCACAGCTTGTGATGTCTCCCAATTTATGTCCAATATTTCATTCTAAGCCGCTAGAATAGTTTTTGTGCTTGTCTGCGTTTAGCATGGAAGCTCTAAGTACAACTAATTATGTGGTTAATGCAGCCTCAGGTAATTGTAAAATGATAGTTGCCAAATCCCCATCAACAGCACTATGGTGAAAGCCTAATGCAACATGGGGCATGCCTTGAGAAAGACAACTGCAAAAACAATAACAGTTAATCTGGAAAAATTCTGTGGATGTGCGTGTGTGCAAGTGCACATTCAAATATAGAGCCATAAAATCCCACTTACACATCTGCAACTGCACATTCTGTCTCTCCCAAATTGCAGCCTGGTGTCTTCTTTATTCTTTATACTCTCAAACAGTCTCAAATTTATTGGAATGGCCAGGCTATTGTGGCTGCCATGGGTACCATATCTGAAACTTAACACATTTCACTCTAGTCATTTTAGTCACTGCTAGTACTCTAAGCTATAAAATCCACTATGCTCTTAAACATAAAGGTACCTAGTGAGACCTTAGGTGCAATAGCATAGAAAAATCACCCATTGTTCTCTAAGGAACTTCTCAGTTGAAGGTTCTTCTCTTTAGATTCTCTTCTCCAGTGTTTTCTTATCTATATCTGCTACATGTATAGTATGGCTCGAATAGCAACTGTTCTTAGTAAAGGAACAGAAAACCTATTGACTCAGAACACACTTGCTCTATAATAGATAGTGCAGTCAACTGGATAAAAAAAATAAGTATTTTCAAAAGTGTGGCATATGTTTTTGAATTGTCTAAAATAACTACCCTGTGATTAATTTGTCCAAGCCTCATAATGCTGCATGTATGTCAAAACAGCTGAACAAATTGCACTTTTAGAGCTAATGTTGTTTTTGAATAAAGTGGTTAATCACGTGGCACATCAGAGGATCTAGTGACAGTCGTTGGAGAAATGCTCCCAGCTGTTTTTTGTTTAAAAGTGATATTTATTTTTTCAATAGGGAAAAGGTTTATTCTTTGAACGTATCACCAGCTACAAAAGAACACGGTGAAACCCTATGGAAACCCACTCAGACACAGGGAGTCTTTAGGAAATATATTGGCAATTCTCCTAAGAACACTTTTTTGCACCTTTTAGCTTTTGTACAGAAGTCAACTGTCAGCTATGTAGACAATGCTAGGAGTGGGCATAGACTCGTTGAGAATTTCTGAATAAAAAAAAAATGCTTGTGCTGAAGTATCTATACTCTTCAAGCCACCACTCTATCCCGCCAGACTCTCATGATGAGGACTGTTCTGAATGGAGAGAGATGATGAGGCCGTGTGGCTCCTGAGAGTTGAGCGAATAGGTAGGGTAGACGTGTGCTTGCGCACAAGCGTGCGTGTGTGTGTGTGAGCTGTTGCTAAGTTTAGGTAGCGGCACACACACATTGAGCAGGAGGCTGTCAGCCACAGCACTCTTTAGGGTAGGCATAGAGCTGACACCTGGAGAAGTTGACCTAATTGGAGCAGAGAAGGGCCAGTGAGTGTGGCAGTAGCATAGGGTGCTCATCAGCAGACCTGCCGGAGAGAAGGCAGAGGGCAGTGGAAGGAGTAGCAGGCGATGGGGGCTGATGTTTCTGAGCAGCAGGGGTACAGTTCTGGGTGACCATGAAGCCCTGAGGAGATTATGAGGGCAGAGTCCCGTTAATCCCACTTTATATATAAATGGAGCAGGTTCAAATACAATGAAACTGGTATGTTATTCTCAGTAAATGTAAAACTCTGCCCATGAATGGATTCTTTCATAGCAACTGTGTGTGTGTGTGTGTGTGTGTGTGTGTGTGTGTGTGTGTGTGTGTGTGTGTATATGTATATATATATATATATCT
>JBBPDE010000017.1:7577502-7590031 GCA_037974605.1 Nannopetersius ansorgii | reverse complement strand
GTGTGTGTGTGTGTGTGTGTGTGTGTGTGTGTGTGTGTGTGTGTGTGTGTGTGTGTATGTGTATATATATATATATACTTGTTAGCTTCCTTTACCCAGTTCTTCAGTGACCATAATCCCCACAGGACCATTAGTGAGAAGGTGCTGGACTATGAATAATGAGTATAGTGTACAAGGTTGGTATACAAGTGGTACATCTACTGCTTTGTTCTTACAAGTACAGTGTTATAAGCTATATAGCTGTCTCTTTTGAGAATATATAGAGCATTTTTCCCTAGAGAGGACAAGAATTGTAAATCTATACAATTTCTCATAAAGGGTGTCATAAGTATTCACATTGGAGCTATGTCTCTAAGGATCATCTATCAAGACGTATGAAAATTAGCCATTGCCTATATGCAGCAAAGAGCTGCAGCTAGCAATATGAGGCCATGAGGAACACTGACCTGCGTAAAGAACAGATTCAACAGGGACTAGGGGAGGAAAAAATAGAGAGATATAGATAGATAGCTCAAATTAGGTCAGCCAGGCCAGTTACCCCGACTTACCACACTCTAAATCTCCTCCTCCACCCTCTTAAGCTCTCTTTATTGTCACTTGCACAGCCCTGATGAATGAGTGTGTTGGTCCTTTTGAGCTGGCATGCTTTCTGTGAGGCTTTGCTCAGCCCACAGTGGATGCTTATAGACAGCTAATCAATTTAAAATCCCCCTAAAGAGCGCAGCATACCACTGTAACTTATCGCTTTAAAGGAGGGACATATTTTACTCTGTGAAGCCTACATAGACCTTCCCACTGAAAAATCATGCACTGCTCTTTTCCTGCTTCAGGTTGTCAGTATCTGGGAAAGGATGGATTCGAAATGCCAAGGGAAATTGATTCATTACCTGATCATGATGTAAATTGCAATTATTGATAAAAATACTGATGTACAACAAACAACATTTTCCAAAAGTATACAGGGTTATTTTATGCCTGTAAGTTCTGTTATTTCAAGGGAAAACGTTGATTATAGCATTAGGTCCTGCCGGTGAATTGGCTGCTTCTTTCCAGCAGGAAAACAAGGAGGGTGTCCTAACATCACCCGAGGCAAAGAAAGCCTGCTCGGTTTCACATATAATCTTTGTTCTCTAAGAGAGCAAAGGAAATCACAACTCTTAAGTTCTTATGGGAAAATATCTGTTTCTGCTTGTAATTGCTGAATCCTGTTTCCCCCACACTCAGGCTAGTTGCCACTTCCTCCCTATATGATTTGTTTTAGGAGGAGCACACATGATGAGCTCTCTAGAGATTTGCCCTCCTTTGCTCAGCTGCAGAACCAAAGTTCCTCATAAAAGCAAGCATCCCATTTCCATTTTGAAAGTGTGTTAGTGGCTTATTTGTTGCTCAGGAGGGAGCAGTATTGTGAATCATAGGGATCCAGGGATCATCGCCCAGACCAGAACTGGGGTAAAACATGTTGATGATCGGAATGGGTGCATTGCTTCAATATAGGCTGGGGATGCAAGTAGTGCAGAGACCATGGTTTACTTAAATCAGCAGCTAGTTCATACAGTGAGTTCATATGCTTAATAAACAATTACCGCATGCCTGATGTTCCCCATGTCTTCTGAACGACCAAATTCTGAGCTTTTTAAATACTTAAATTATTAAGATGCAGTCTTACACTGATTTAATTGGTCTCTGTTTGTCTGGTTGGTTTAATACAAATTCAAGTAATAAATCACAATATGTCTGTAAATCTAATAGCCAATGGATAGTGATAGCACTGATTCTGGTAGACAACAAACAACTGAAAATCAACCCTTGATACACCACCAAGAGTTAAATAATTAAATATTCAGAAAACATTTCCCTGAAGAAACATTAGGAACTGTGCTTAGCTGTTTAAAAACAAGGATTATGTTGTGGTTTTGGCTACACTTTGCTAAAAGAATAGAACGTTGTTTGGCGTTTACTGCCAATGATAAGAGATATTATCCCCTTTAGAGTTTCATTATTGTGTAAAAGCTGGTCTGTTAATTAGAACAGCTTTAGCAGCCATTGAGCCTTGAATATATTTGGTAGTAAAACAGTAATTTAATCAACTAAAGAGCCTTTACCCATGTGTTATAAATGCATGAATATGCTTTTTTAATCTTCATAATCAAACAATGAGGGTGCTCCATATGCTTTTTAGAGCTTAGATCAGCCACGCTAATGGGTACAAACTTGTCTATTAAAGACCTTTAGCCACAACTTTTTATGCAAAAACATAGCATTTCAGCAAATGGAACAAGACATAATCTATAAAAAAATGGATCCATACAGGTTGATGGAAGTGTCCCTCCAAACATGAATAAATAATGAGGTACTGTATCTGCATGGTAATTAGAGGTAATGATCTTTTTAGCATGATGATTAACTCCATACTGTACAGCTGAGTGTCAGCTGTACCACAGAGAGACTCTTATTCCAGCTGTTGTTGCTCAGTGCGGTTTGGTATAAACCCTATAGACCTTTGCCTCTGTGTACTGTTCATAATAGCCTTTTGCACTGGATAACAGAAGTGTACGGAGATGTCAATGTCAGCATATGTTCAACCAACAAATTATCTGTCCCTGCATTCAGTTGAATTTTTGTGCCCTAAAAGCATTAACGTGTTTTAACTGGTTTATGATTAATTAATCAATTGTGAAATGTCCACATCCAGACACTGTACTTTTAATTCTTAATCTCTTTTTTTTGTTTTAACTAAACTGTGTATTATCTGTTTTGCACTGTAAACAATTTCCAATATATATATATAGTGTGTGTGTGTGTGTGTGTGTGTGTGTGTGTGTGTGTGTGTGTGTGTGCGCGCGCGTGTGTGTGCGTGTGTGTGTGTGTGTGTGTGTGTGTGTGTGTGTAGAGATGTGTCAACATTACTACAGTTCACTTGGGAAATCACATGAATTGTTCCCATTATTTGTGCTGAGTAATTGGGGGTACATCCCTACTGAATCCTTTCTACTGAATACATTAGTATTAGTATGCTCGTCCTGTCAAAATGCTTTTTACCTCAGTGCTCATTATGGCCATAAATAGGTAAATGTTTCACCTGTCATGTGTGTATAGGGTAAGCTAGTCACAGTTGCCATGGTGGTGCAATCCCGAAATCCCTCGAGAAGAATAAGGGTGGCCGTATTCTAAGTTCACGAAAAGCCATTGGATAGAATGTGAAGCTACCGGAAGGCAGACTGAAATAATTGGGCACAGTTAACCATTCATGCATCACATAAGGGCTGTGCCTGAAGGTATTTGCCTGAAAATGGTGTTGCTAGCTCAGTTGGCAGATACGTAAGATTTAGATTTTTCCAAAGGACAGAAGATGCCATAGCAGTGCCGCATAGTTTAGCAGTGCTAAAATGTGACATTTCAGTGGTACATAAAACAAGAATCAAACACCTCAGCATCTACTTTAGCTTTGGTTGGTTTCTCAAACAAGACAAGGGCTTCATGTAGCTGAGACAGTTATAGTTTGCCAGTGCGTGCTTGTTAGGCCATTCAGGCTTGCCAGTTATTAGTGGCTGGAGTAATTGTTTTGGATTTTAAATGGTGTCATTGTAAATGAGGCATTGGGCTGAGTGACTATTGAGCATAACAGGCATAGAGCATCCAATCTGTCATCCTGCTCATCATCCCACTCAATCATATCTGCAGCCACAGGACCAAGGCAGGGAATTTTCTACACATTAACACTCCGGCTCTCCTCCCAGCCATTACAAGTTGGTAATCATGTTCGGGTTTAACTCCTTTTCTTGCCTTACAAGGAATTAGTTATGCTAATTCAAGCACTTCAAATGCTGGTTCACTGTGCTTGTCAATGCTTGATGCAAATTATTTATGCTGTGCGAATTCTTCAGTATGAGATTTGTTTCCCTTGCCACCAGGGTAAGTGCCATGAAAACTGTTTGTTCTCATCACGTCACTTTTCTAAACCATGTCTGAATGAGAGTCAGTGCTGGGTGACTGCTGAATCACAACAGCTCTGGCTAAACCATGATTCTTTTGTTGATGAACAAATTTAACAACTTAGATAATTAGCGAGACATACATTCTGTGGAAGCACAGCTGCAATCCAAAAGGGACACACAGAAATTAGGAAATTTATGTTGCATGTCCAAACCTATTAAATTCTAACTCTAATTTATTCTCGTTTGTTTCTGCTTTGTTTCCAGATATTGTCTTGAAAGCCGTTCACAAAGTGTGCAATAGAAATAGAACCAGAAAGTAAAGACCCACAACTAAAATGTAACTGTAATAGAAGGAATTAAAATCAAGTGTAATGACTTCTGTTGTTATTTTTTAACAATATCATAAATAAATAGATAAATTAGGGTTGATGAGTGAGGGTTAGTAATTAGATCATCTCAGGAAATAGCTGATTTAATTAAAATATGAAAGTAAACATAAATGGAATTATTAAAAAAAATAAAAAGCTAAATTAAAGAGTAACATTTTTTTAAAAATGTTTCTTAAAAATGTGTAAAAAACCCCCAAAAAACTAACCACCTAATACAAGATGAAACTAAGTTACACAGTTTGGAAGCATAAAGACAATAAGAGTCCTCTTCATAGTTTCTATACTTCACAGAGGGTATTCTCCAGTACCTGCAGATTAAAGGTCAGAACCAGATGTTCCGTGAGATCCACAGGTGATAGAGCATTCAGAGCTTATATTTGAATGAACACCTCCGAAAAATGAAATAAAATCAAATTCAGTGTAGACAAACACCTGCCATGTAAAGATATAAAACCATGTTATTTAATGTGTGTAGGAAAGCTGAACCTGAGATCCCACACCTTCTGAAAGCTATGTGTGAACTGTATTAAGTCAGCACTGGAGTTTTCCAAATATTCCTGAAAATATAGTTGGTGGCATGATTTTCAATTTTTTTCCATTTGCGCTCTGCTCATCGCTGATCCCTCCATATCTTTTGGATGTAATGGCCATCTGCTTGGCTGTCTGTCATGCTACACTCATCCCTTTATCCCTCTATCCTCTGCATTAATACATCCATCCCTTTTAGCTGAGGGAGGCATCGTTTCCCACAAGGCAGCTGCCAGCTCTCACCAGCTGTTGCAGAGCTCCTCTCAGATTTAGGACAACCTGTCTGTGTTTATTTCAAGAAAAAAATATCACAGCTACACATTTTACGTCCATTGCTATGTTGATAGTATAAAATATGGTCTGTGAAGCTCAACAGTTAACTAACAGAGTTTTTTTCTGTAATGTAACAGCACTTCAATCAGGGATTTCACATCTGTATTTATCTCAGTACTAAATGTGCTGTGAATGAATGAAAAAGGCTCTTTGCATGGCACTCCAGCTGCACATTAGGTTGATGAGCATCATGTAGCCAACTCCAGTAATGGCAAATCTATTTTTTTTTCATTACAGTACATATTATACAGTGCCTGTTCTTGCTAGTACTTTGCAGTGTAGAGGACACAATGTAAGATTCATATAATGTTATTGTTGTTTTAGTGGTCTATTTGCAAACTTAATAATAAACACACAAATAAGTGGACATTTCTCTTGTGTGCAATATTTTCACTTGTGTGCAATATTTCAGATAAAGCATGCATTTTTGTGGTTTTCTGATGCAACACATGCTGTTTTGGGGACAAAAGATCAGTGTGAGCAATGTGCAATATGTCTTGGTGCATTATTATTGTTTGTCAAAGCCTGCTGCGTGTGTATACATATTATATCCACTTTGTACATATAAACTTATATAGGTTTATATGCACATTGATATATTAACATACACACAAATATCTATATTTATATTGTTGTATTTGTATAGTGTGCTTTTTATACTATACTGTTGTGTAGTATAGCTTTAATTCTATTGTTTTGCTGCACTTAACTTTGTACTGTCCACATTCTGCTGTAGCAATGCAAATTTCCCACTTGTGAGACTAAGAAAAGTTTATCCTGGTGAATTGTGTAAGATTGAAACATTTTCACACACAGCTCCCCTTCTCTTACCTATGGGGGCTCAGTAATTGGACTGCTCAGGTCTTCCATGGGCTGGTGTGTGTCATTATTCCTCATGTGCATTTGGAATCTGTTGCCGTAACTCTTAATATTTGGTGAGCTACTGGGCACACTCTTCAAAAGAAAGCACACTCTGGTGATTCCAGAACACCACATGGCCTGGAGGCTATGGAAAACAACAGTGGTGATTGACAGATTGTTTTTTTTTTTCCTAGTGAAAAAAAAAAATCTGTTCACAACATCTCATCATAACTCCAGGAGGTAGCTATCTGTGAAAAGGTTCAAGGTCAAGAGAAGATTTCACCACAGTTGACCACAAAAGCATCGCCAGGGCAGAAACATCATGTTTACACCATAAGTGGTCATTCAGAAAAGACAATTTAATTCATGATAGTTTGTCCAGTTGCTTTGGAGCCCCTATAATTAATGAACAAATTTGTAATTCCTACATCAGTAACCCAATTTGGAGAGTAATACCCAGAATTAAATAATGAATGTCTGCACGTTGAGATTATTTTCCTTATTTTAACTCCAGTATTCTGTGGCAGGCAGATAAAACAACAAGAACTTTATGGATCTCCAAATTTAATTTGATTTCTGATTGCTAGTTTGTCCAATTACCCTTAAGGCCCTAAACTGAATGAATGGTTGTAATTCCTTCACTGTTCAGCCCGTTTGGACATAAATACTTATATTCATTATTTTTTTACTAACAATAACTTTATGGATGTCCAGATTTATGGGCCTGACTGCCTGCTTCAGCAGAAATATGATTAGCTCCTCTGTTTTCTCATTTTGTAATTAAAAAACAAACATTTTTAAAACATGTTTAAAACTTTACAGCACAAACAACAGCAAACATCTGTTTATTTGGAAACTATCAAGTTTTTTATGGATGTGTCAGAGAAAAGTTTACTCCACACACTGTGAATGAGCTGCTCCTGCATCTGCCAAATCAATGAAATTGTCATTTTTGAGTAAATGATGGTGTTAGCAGAGCCAAATGATTGGCTAGCCCAGCCAGAGAGGACTAAAACACTGATTAAAACAAAAGTGTATTTGTTTCATCAGATGGATGATCAAAAAAGCAATAATAAAAGATAATAAAAGCTTGGACATTGCTGTAATATCCTCCAAACAATCCAAAGCTTTTACAGTAATTAAATGTTTTATATGGAACCATAGATTCTAGCCAGAATCTAGCCAGTAATTGAAAGTTCCTCCTTTTAAGATTTGGAAAGAAGCAAAAGCTCTAAGAAGCATATGAACCCTTACTACATTCTCTCATACTCATGCTATGTGTGACACTGTAAATCACATGTTTCCAGGCTCATAATTCCTGCCAAGGCTGACAGAGCGAACGTTAGAGGCCTGAAAACTCATCTGTAACTTTAGAGAGACGTAGAGAAACAAGCTGCTTTCACATCAAATTTTCTGTCATTAGACGCTCCCCATCTGCCGCTCCCTCCACTGACTGTCTATCAAAGAGCAAACCATTAAGGACTGAACATCTCATGAATTTCCAAAGGACGCATTCTGGGCGGACTACAAAGAGCCTAAGATAGCAGATAAACTGTTTGATTAGATATAAGATTGAGGCAGTTCATTACTCATGAAAAGATTTTGTCCCTTAATGAGATTAAGATGATGAATATGTATTGCACAGCAGTCCCTGTAGTTCATCTAAACACTGCTGGATGTTCAGCTTTAATTTAGATAACCTTTTTCTGTGATTGTTTGAAGGTATGCAGAGGGACACTATGGGGCCTGTGATAGGAGAGGACCCAACCTGCTATGTTTGCTGTGCAGTGACGTTACGGTGGTTGGGGTGGGGGGTGGCGGGGGTAGGGGGGCTTAGAGAAAATCACCCGAGATGCCCCATGTGGATTTCATGAATAATCAGATGAAGCCATGAATTAGGAATGATGCACCACTAGACTGGATATTGCTGCCTGAGTCTGCAAAAAAAAGAAGATTAAAAGATTTTTGAGTGAAAAAGATTGAGATTTAATTGGACCATTGTCCGAGCACACCGTTAAGAAGGGTGGACAAACACAGGGCGAGTATTTTAATTTTGGTTAAGAAGAGTTAGGTATCAAGGAAGAGAGGAGAAGACAAGATGGCTTTGTTTTTGCAGTTTCATGCTGAATCTGAGATTAAGTTTGCTTCCCTTATTATTTTTAGAGGAGGTATTAATCAAAGTCAAAATTGAAGGATGAATTACCTTTTTTGTTTTTCCTCTGCAAACACAAAGGAAAAAAGTATTCAATTGATATTCTAAGCATTATAAAGTCAGGGGGAAAGGCTTGTTTAACTATTCATGGCTGAAAAAAATAGTTTAATGTATTATCCATGAGAAATCTAATCAGTTGACTGGTAGCTACAAACATGGTAGCAATGGGTCATTGGGCCTTCATCTGATCATTACTGCTGTAAGATGGTGCAATGCCCCAAATTGCAACTTCATAGCCTTGTAGCAGTGGATGTTTTGGATGTGGCTGTGTTTATAAATGAGATTTTTGGTTCAGTATACTGTTTCTGCTAGATGACTTTAAAATGAGTTGTTCTTTATGAGTGTGAGGGGTAATAACTGTGATAATAAGAGCATAACAATCAGAGGCATTGTAATCCAAGAAGGTGTAATGATTTCTGGGAACTGATTATATATATATATATATATATATATATATATACATATATGGGTATAGGAGTATAGGAGACGGTGGACCGACATGAGGGCTTGAACACGAGGGCACTCTAAATACACAAGGGGCTTGAACAAGAACCAATCAGCAAATACATTCACTTGAAGGCAAACACCATACACCTGTAATTAAGTATGTGAATTTTGACAGCATGACCCAATTTCAACATAAAAGTCCTAAAATATAACTTAAACTAACATCAACCTGCCAGGGACTGTGTGTGTAAATAGGCCGACATCCGGGGACATAACACAGATTGTGAACGGCAGCACCATCTTTGCCAGGAGTCTCTCTAGAAATACTACAGTGTAAAGTACATCTAAGTTACAGGCTTCAAATAAAACATGGAATGTTTTTACAAGCTTTAGATGTCATGGCTTAAACTTTTCCTTATTTTTTTTCAGAATCAGAAGAAGTTGTTTATGTTATGAGTACACAGTCACAGAGACAAGAGCAATAGTAAATATAAAGTCTGACATAAAAGTCAAATAAAAACTCCAAGCAGAGGTTCTCTATATCAAGTCTATTATCGTACATATTGACTGTGTTTTTATATTTATGGCACAAAGTGAAGACCTAGTTCAAGCAGTAGTGGTCTGCCACTCAATACTTGAGAGGGGTTGACAAAACATCTGATAATAAGATGATAATTAGTCTTTTCTGTCTTTTTTGCATACTTTCATGACCCAATGAACCTCACTGTCAGAAATTCCACTTAAAATGTTACCTTGGAACATGCTTTTGTGAAGGTGTTTTCACTTCATCAAGCGTGTGCAGTGTCGTTAATGAGAAAGGTGTATAGCAACCATAGGTCAAAGCAATTAAGACCCGCTGGATTGGAATAAATGAGATAATGGGCATGTTTCAGGTATTATATTAAACCAAGAGCCCCTGTCGAGCCCACTTTAGGGGGAGCCAAATTAATCTCATTAGGGACTTGGCACATAAGGAGACTAGATGCTGTCTGCAATTTAAGTGCCCTGGCCCAGTTATTGCACAAGTGCATGTTGTCCTGTTGCTAGTGCCGATATCTTCTTTTTTGGTTTCTATCAGTGCAGGCAGTGACAGTGTGAACGTGTGTGGAGTTTTCTGTCCTGCATCATCACCAAACCTGCTGTGCTCCACTGCACCATCACTGGCTGCTCTGATTTGTTTGCCTAATTAACTAGACTCCAATCGGCTGCAGATAAATAGGGAATGTGGAAGCATGTCTCCGCATTATCTCATCGCACCACACTAAACACACATTCACTCACTCACACACACACACACACACACACACTCATTCGCAGTTCTGCCGTTCCAATGAAACCTTATGCACAGCTGAGCCAACCTCTGCTTTCGTGTTTGTGGAGTCGTCACCATCTCTCTGCCTGCCTCTGCTATGCTAATTAAAGATTAGTCAAACAAATTTAATGTGCTACAGAAAGCATACTTTGAGCACACAAATTAGCATCTCAGCGACTTCACCACAACAAGTTACTGGCAGTCCAGGAAAGCAAAGGGGAAAAAAGGAAAAACATGCAGAAACGGAGGATAATCTGGGCCGCCGCAGACCGAAGGCAGGAAAAGCGGAGAAAGACAGAAGCAGCGCCTCAACTGCTGCAAAGTCAAAAAGGACATTGTAAAGTAAATCACCTCTGATTTTTAATTTCTCGCTGGGAAGAGTAGCTCCTGCTTGTAGCTTCTCAGGGCCGGAAAACACAGCATGCAGGTGTTGTTTTGAAAGCTGCACTCATGACCGCAGGGGTGATATTTAAACCACAGTTCGTTTTTATTTTCAACCCATCTTGAACCAATTTCATGGCTGATCTCCTCAGCTTTTACACACGACAGGCCAATTCTTCCTGGACAAGAGAACTCTGTAGCGAGAGTCCACAGAGGGAGAATGGAGGGGTTTCGGCATCTACTCTCTCCATTTACTGGGTCAAGAGCAAATTAAAGTATGCATAAAGCCTCCGCATAATCGCTAATTAAACTTAATGCCGGCTTTAGTATTCGTAAGTGTCCTTGGGAGTTCTGCTGTTGGTGAATGCAAGCCTAGAAACTTAGAGGGCTATTTTCTGCTCAAATGACCTTGTGCAAAGGAAAAGCAAAGTACACATGCATAGACATATACATAGACTCAAAAAGAGAGATTCATTCTGTTTATGTGTACACACACACACACACACACACACACACACACACACACACACACACACACACACACACACACTCCCAGAAATAAAGAAATGTGCTAAATTAAGTAGAGCGCTGCCAGATGGCTTGCATATGGACGTGAAGGTTACATGGAAAGAGAGCAGGAAAGCATGACGTTATGAAGAGGAGATCATGGTGCATGTTGCAAGCAAATGAGTGTTTTGCATGAGAAGACAATAGCAGGTGAGTAGTGCTGTCTAGCAGCAAGTCCATCTGTGAGGTGTTTTACATACATAGTGCTATCAGTGGTTAGGTATTATTTATTGCCCTAAAAGCATATACTGTGCTGTCAGTTACCTTTGAGAGAAATGTAACCACTGCTAACAAGCTAATTAGCCACTAAATTGATTTTAAAATATTTCATGAATAATACCAGTATTTTAGTAGTGAATTCTTCTTTTATATTCTCATGGTTTCTAGACAAAGCCAGTGATAAAAATGGATTTGGTTGAGCATTAACTGCTTAAATTTTGACCTCATTATCATGTTTTTTTTTTGTAAATATTTCTCTGTAAAAGTTTGGTTATGGCAATATGTTTGGCATTCTTTGGCAAAATGTTTATGGGGGCAAGGCAGGGGCTCACCCTGGGCAGTGTGCCAGCCCACCACAGGGTGCACTTACACACCATTCACTCAGACACATGATCAATTTAGAATCCCAGTTCACCTGACGCACATGTCTTTGCCGTGGGAATAATTGGAGACCCCAGAGGAAACGCACACCACCATGAGGAGAACATGCAAACTCCACATACACAAGGCCAGGGCCTGGATTCAAACCACCAAGCCCCAACCCTGGAGGTGTGAGGCAACAGTGCAACCCACTGTGCCACCATGGGGCATTAACACACAGCATATAACATATTATTTCTCTCAGCATTTTTGTAAAAAGGTTTGTAAGTATGTGCAGAACCATCAAAAATAGGAATATTATAATTTAAAAATGTATTTTAAAAGGAGTAAATGAACCAGTATGACTTGTTTTATGTGTAGCATTTGATTAATGGATTTTCCTTCGTACAAGGACAGTTAGATAGATATATTTGACATGCAGCTGTTGTGTCTTTCTAAGTGAATTATTTTGAATTATTTGTACTTCCCTTTCTCTGGGAAACACAACTTAATGGCTGTTTAGTCCGGTCTCATTCTCTTGTTTCTGATGGCATTGATTAATATGGTACAAGGGACCATCATAAGAAGTAGACATGCTCTGCTATTTGTTCTAAACTTAATTACAACTTTTTAAAAGCATTTAATTGTTGGTCATAAGCTTTTTATGTTTGCAGAAGAGAAAATGGAAAAGCGTGTTGTAATGCAAAAAGCTTTTGCTATTAAATGGGTATGTTCCAGTGTATTTTATCGAAAATGATTTTATCTTTGAAGACTCAAACGGGTACTAATGCATTATTTTTGGCTAGAAGTCAGTGTGCTTACAATTAATAGTGAAATAATAATACATGGCTAGGAAAAGCAGTTTAGAGAGAGAGAAAGCAGTCTCTCTCTTAGTCTGTGGGAGGATATGAGAGAGAGAGAGAGAGAGAGAGAGAGAGAGAGAGAGAGAGAAAGAGAGAGAGAGAGAGAGAGAGAGAGAGAGAGA
>JBBPDE010000017.1:7525521-7536821 GCA_037974605.1 Nannopetersius ansorgii | reverse complement strand
AATGAAGAGCCTCCTGTTTTCTTAGAATTAAATATTGCTGCCACTTGGGCTAATATTGCTATCGTTAGGGATAAACATGCACTGCTTGGAGATCTAACTCCCAGCAGATTTTAGTTTTGACCCTAATCTAACACATCAAATCCGGGTAATGTGAGTCTTTAAGGACTATTTAGAGCCAATAGTATCCAGTCTTGTCCTCACAGGGCCTGTATGGCTGCAGGAGTTTATTCCAAACAGTCAGGGGGGAAATGGTCGTGTGTGTTGTTGCTTTGTTGGCTAGAAAGTCAATTAGTGTAAACCATTAGTGTAAACATGAAGTTGCATGATTTTTTTGAGTGGATAAACACATCTAAATATTTTGTACTCACATCTTCTTACCTGCTTTTTAACCAGGATGCAAAATGAAGCCGTGGTCTGGATGGACTGACTGTACCAAGATGTGTGGTGGGGGGATCCAGGAGAGGCTAATGACAGCCAAGAAGAGATTCAAGAGTTCACAGTTAACCAGCTGCAAGGACAGGAAGGAGATCCGGGCCTGCAATGTCCACCCCTGCTAGGGTTGCAGAGGCCCGTGAGAAGGCACGTGTTTTGGCACAGGGACAGGATTTCATGTCGATCACTGGTTTTCAGTGGCACAGGGCACTCTGTTTGGGGTAGGCATGGTGCAACAGTTTGATCATTTTAATGTTTTTATCTTTTTTTAACTAGATAATAGGATAGTGACCCACAATATGTCTGAAAAAAGGGAACGAAGAGAGGATAGATGTATAGATTTGCTGTTTAAAATACTATTCAATTACTAGTACACTAGTATATCTGAAAGATGAATTACCTTCCAGTGAAAGGCCATGAAGTGGTGAGATTTTGAGAGAAAGTTAATTTTACACAGCGCTGACCATGACATATGAAAGGTCATTTATTTTACAATGAGCAACAAAAACATTCTTGTTTGTTACTCACTGATCCGGAACAGAAATTAAATCATATCAAGAAGTGCATAAATTAGATTCTTTTTTTCTCTCTTTTTAGCCTCTTCGTTTTGTTGTACCAGTATGGGTCTGAATTTTTGGCTAAATGTTAAGCCCAGTGCTGCATAAAGTCATTGGGATTTCATCCTACTTTGCCTGTGGGCCAGAAACTGGCAATGTCTGTCCTTTTTGGTCTTATTCAAAGATTGTTAGGGACTAATGTAAAGAAGACTTTTTTATAGATTTAAATATAGTCATTTAATGTACACTTCTATACCAGTGTTACAAATGGCCCACCGGTACAAAGGGACTCACAGGTGAAAGTGGTCAATACACTCTTCACATTGTCGCACTGTTCACATTTTTTCTAACCACTTCAACTATGGCGGCCGGAAAAGTACTGATTGACGTGCCCTTTTGAGCCTTTCTTCAGCAGTGATTTTGTTTGAAGCAGAGGAGGTGAACACAGCCATATAACACCATACAAGTGCAAGGTCAAGACCCCAACTTTTCAGCCAAGGCAGGAATCTCAAGCATTAGAATCAAGGTGGTGTAACAGCACAAGGTGGTGTAACTGCTGGAAAACTGCGCAAGTTTTTTTTACTCTATTCTCTGAGTGCCAGAATTTTCATTCTATCTTTCAGCCACCGGGTGGACAGTGAGACTGTTTGTCATTATTTAATTTGGACATTTCTAGATCTTGGACTCATTTTAGAGGTAATTCTGCTCTGTGTGAAATCTAGCTGTGCAACTATAGAATTCTGTTTTGCAAGATTATTGTAAAGTTGTTGTTTTATGATATTCTTAAGAGACAATAATGGATTATAAACCAATTCAGAAGAGTAATAGGAGTAATGTTTTATTGTATCACATGTTATGTCCCTCATCTACGAAAGCACAGCTAACCAGCCATTCCAGCGTTTTTAAGGCTCAACAGTGCTCTTTCTAAAGAAACAAATCTGTTGTGAATTTTTACCTGGCTGTAATACGTAGGTGCCATATTACTGGTCTCCTTTTGATTTTGTGCATTTTCTTTATCCTGAATTCTTCCCTGTTTTTGTTTTTATTTTTTTGAGATTGTAATCCATGATTCTTACCAAAGTGTTGTGTAGATGTTTTATAGTTGTCTTTGCTCCCTCTGACATAAAAAAAATCAATAAATACATACAGAAATGAATAAATAAATAGTAAAATAATAAGGTTGATAATAATAATAATAATATTTTGGAATATTCCACCTTTACAATAAAAGTTAATGTGACAAAGTGCCTAATCCATTTTTGTATTATCTGTAGACATGAAGAAATCTGCTTGCCGATCCTGAATTTCTCATGAGCAATGTCACTGCAGATGTGTTTCAGATGGTTATCCACCAGATGGAGCCAGCAAGATGCCAGCGATTCCTCTCTTAAAAAAATGCATTAAAGTAGAACCAGCCGCTGTTGCAGATCCCTAACCACAAGGTAGCAGCAATGGACCATCAGAGTAAACGCCAAGCAGGTAGTGTTGGCCTAAAGATCAAATGATAAACCTTTCCGGAGGAAAACAAAGGTGGCTGGCCAAAAACATATAGCTGAAGAAATGCCCAACCCACTAATCACTATTGACCCAGCACAGGCTTTCATGTATTCTCTGAACGAGGTTGCCATGGTAACCCACATTTTGCACTAAACCCTTCTAAGCCGCAGCCCCTTTTGACAAAGTCTGCCGCTTTACCCTCTTGCCGAGCTCTTCCTTTACATTCCTGTAGTCATTCACAGGTTGAGTGCTAAAATGTATTTAAAATACAGATTTTTTTTTCCTGAAAAACAATCTGAGATTAAACCAGTGTATGAAAGAATCCAACACAAATTCATCCATGCTTTGGTCTGTTCACTGTAAGTTATTACAGTGCAATTTTTGTTTTCTGTGTGGCGTTAACAATCAAATTACCCTGTTTTACCTGCAGCTCTGGTACTCAAGACAGAATGCTGAACAATAATGGGTGGTGTTATGTGGAAGGTTTCATTAAGTGATGCACAAATACTTTACTCTCACTAAACTTGTTCAATTTTCTTCTTGGTATTTCCATTTATATTCCTGTTCTCTACAAGGGGTGAGATGACGATAATACATATGCATGTGTCTAGTGTGTGACTGAATTATTCAGCACTTGCATGCCAGCATTGTACATTTCTGTCACTATGGTAACAAGAGACCCTGTTCCCACCCCACAACTGACACTGCCTTCACAGATCATGGGTGGTAATTGTTATAGAGATATGCTGTTGACATGTGTTAAATGTTCATTGAAATCACTTTGGAGTGGGGGGTACATTCTCGGGTGAATGGTGCAACAAAAATAATAGCTTGGCTCACCCTGATGTTGATGCTCTCTCTCTCTCTTTGTATCTCTGAGGTGGCACTCTCTCATGTACAGAGTAAAACAGCAGTTGTGAACTCTGTTTTAAGTTACAATCTTCTATGAAATTATGGAACTCCTAGTGATGCTCGAGCAACTCTCAGCCCTCATATCTCCAGCAGCTGTGATATCACTAAAGCCTTTTAATCTCAGCAGCATCATGCAAGCATTGTGTGTCTTGAGCCTGAATAGAGGCTTTTTTGAAATTCAGTACTGCATAGACCTCTGTCGATGTAATTTTGCAGTTCACCATTAGGCCTGAGTTTAAGTCCTCACCATTTTCAAGTCGTTTCAATCATCGTTTTCAACTCTCTGTGGTCTTTATTGCACTCTGTGGTTAACACATGGGCCTTTATGCTTGTTCTTTGTTCCTCTTTACCTTGAAATACAGCTATGGAAAAAAATGAGAGACCTCAAGTTTTATCTTTGATAGGTGCAGGTCTTCAACTGAACAACTTTGCCTAAGTTTTTTATGAACTGCTGACAATATTTCTCCTAATTTCCAAATAAAAATATTGTTCTTTAAAGCACCATTTTAAAGGAAATGACAATAAATCAACAACAAAAAAGAGAAATAATGCAGTGTTTACGGAAGTTTAATAATTCAAAGAAAACAATTCTCTTGTTCACTTTCAAACTAAATGGTACTAATAACCTTTGGCACACTTCTAGTAGAGTTTTGCCATCCAACTATTCACAAAATCAGCCGAGACATAGAGCCATCAACTTAGAATATATGTCTGTGCATATAGCTGCATGCTGTGTGCACTCATGAGCACGAAAAAGAAACTTTCAAAATAAAAGGATTTAAAAAAAACTGTGTTAACGTGATAAAATGATTGTCGCTGTTAAGTGAATAATGCATTAACGCGATAATAACATGTTAACGTGCTCAGCCTTAGTCATAACACCAGATATTATAGTATCTGTCATTGCAAGTACTAGTAATAGTGATGACACTTTGCATTAATGGACATAATCTGTCTTGACATTCATGGCTATATTTGCTTTCTCTCATGGGATGAGAGGGATGTCAGTGTTATGTAGCACAGTTCAAGTAAAATGTTGCTCAAGGTTGTTTAGTGATCCACAGGCTCAGTGGCAACTTATTCAGCTGCTTACTTCACCCACTCTAACAATTCATAAGGCATCCTACCTCCAGCCCATCTCCGCCCTCATTCTTATAAATTTAGCCACTCTCCATTGTTTGTGCCCATAAGGGGTTCTCTGAGTCACATCATGTCTGGACGCCTCACTGTGGACTCCAGCACACAAGTCCTACAGAATCTTCTCCTATACAATCCTTACATAATTTATTATTGCTATACGGTGCAGCAGTTTATTAATCCCATGGCAAATATGTTCAAACTCATTACATCATACATTTTTCTTTCAAACATTTGATATTCCTAGCGCTGCTTATATTGTATGAACATTTAATGACAAATGTGGCAACAGAAATAGTTTGAATAAAATGACATTACATTAAAACGAAAGAATGTAATTTTCTCTTTCGCTGCAAAGTTAATCAACCAAGACTTGCATGATGTAGGTTTGCATCTTTAGTTTGGCACTAGAGCTAAAAGTATGATACAGGATAATTAATAGTGCTTGATTATGAGAGGGTAATGCAATTGGAGTCGGGACAATGACTGTATGCAAACCTTCAGGGATTTTAGTTTGATTACTTATTTGCATGTTATCTCTCTTTCGCTCTCTCTCTCTCTCTCTCTCACACACACACACACACACACACACACACACACACACACACACACACAAACATACTGATGAGACATAATATTTAAAGTCCAATAAACATCTAAATGAACCCTAGCAGGTGGTCTCTAATCCTTGCATGTACTATCACAGGGGTTCATATTTAATCAGTGAATCTGCATCAAAGCTGCAAATAATCACAACAAGCTTTACAGTGTTGATTAACAATCAGCTGAGACCGAATCCATGAATGTTTAAAGAAACCATGGTGGAGTTGTATCTTGTCTTACAAGCCAGACTGGATGTAGCACTAAGCACCTGCAAAATGTCAATCTGCTGCAACCTGAAGCTGAATGTCTGGGCCGGAAGATGAAGAACACAAAGGTCAGATGACGAAGAAGATGCTAACAAGGGGACGGGCTGTATTACATTTAGTGCTGTAACTACAGGACAGGACCACTCGAAAAGGATGAGGAGGACAAGGTGTTACAATAATAGCCATCATATCTGCTGTGGTCTGTCTCTTTGAGGAGACTTTGAGGTCTGAGCAGCCTTCAACCCCTCTGCACAGTTATTGCTCTAGGATGTGAAAAAGAACAGACAGAAATAACTCAATTTCTTGTTTTACAGACAAACGGACAGCTTCAATTTCCAACTTTAGGAAATAAGTATGGGTTAATGTAATAAAATGATGAGATTCAACTTTGAGGTTATGGTATGAGATCAGACTTCTTAATCTGTATATATTAGATATTTTCAGTAAGTCTGAGATTCTGGTTACTGAGAAAGAGTTTACGCCACCAAATATATTTTTTGATGACGCTGTTGCACTGTAAAACTAAAGATGCAAGCTTTGCTTGCTAAACATTACAGTTTTGCACCAACCAAAGTTAGGGTTTCTATAAAGTGTGTATATTATCACCTGCTGTTAGAGCATTTGAAACTCATCTAACTGTGAAAACTCCAAATCTGTGATATTGGACAGTATTGGAGAATAGGAAGAAAGTGTATGAATGACTGGAAGATGTGAAGTGAATTTGTGGAAAGCTAGTATTTCGGTCAGGGCTCTGGAAGCTGCGGTGCAGATTTGTGGACAGCCATCAAAGTCTTCAGGTTACTGTGTTTGATTATGCAGGGGGCATCAAAAGAGTCATCCATGGAAATAATATTAGGACAGAAATCATTTTGCAGTTCCTTTCACAGCATGTCTGATATATAATACAAAACAGTAAAATGTTGCAATCGATTATAATGTACAAAAAGGTTATTAGCCAAATGGATTATTCATCTAATAGGATATTAGGAATAAACAGGTTATTGGTAAAAGGTTTTTAATCAAATAGATTATAAGCAATAAACAGGATATTAGTAAAATGGACTATTAATCTAATAGGTTATTTGGAATACCCAGGTTGTTAAAAAAAGGTTTTATGCAAATAGATTAATAGGAATTAACAGTATATTAGTAAAATGGATTATTAAACAAATGGGCTACTGGGAATAAAAGTAAGGTTTTAGAATCAAAACATGGCATTTGCAGTTCAGTCAATTCAAGTCAGTTTCAGCACGAAACAAGGAAGAAGGAAATGTGATTTTTTTGGATGTGGCAATGCTGAAATAAAAAAAAAGGGGAAAAAAAGACACACTTCCATTACTGCAGCTTTGCCGAGGTCTGATCTGTTACTGCTCTCTGATTTCATGTCAAATCCTGTTCCATTCCCAAAAAGCTCCAGCTAATGCTTTGTCACTCTCTGTGAGTTTAAAAGAGTAAAAGGTCTTAAGAGAAGGGCATGTGTGCTGTGTGTGTTTGTCCAGTGAATGTGTGTGTCTTTGTTTGTGTTAGTGGCATCTGACCTCTCCTCTTTTCATATCCAGAGTTGACTAAAGTGCTGGCTTTGTGCTTGATGTAGGCTTGCATACTCCGATTTCACATCTCAGTTCGATTAACTGTGAAAAAAGTGCTAACCCTGCATTTTTAGTCAAAGGTGACCATGTTTTTAAAAGGTTTAACATCGGTAAGCATTTACATGCATCTGCCTCTTCGAATATATATTTTCCCATCTTCTCCACAGAACGTCCACAGACAGAGCTTCTCATTGGTTTTAAACTGAGGTACATGTTTCACGAACCTGTGCGTGAATACACTGTGTCAGCTGGAGTGTCATCAAATTTGATGCTAATCTGCAGTGAATGCCTGCTGATAGCGTAGCAGTGAGCAAACTGAGAGTGTGTGCCCAGCATTGATGTTGAAGCACAAAATGCCCTTAGGCATATTTATCAATGAATAAAATGAATGAGTCAGTAAAATCTATTAAGATGTATAGGGTGTGGAGAACCAGTTTGGGAAGGAAACTGTGATCAAGCCTGTCTATTAGGGAATGAGCTAAGGGATATTCGCACTGGACAGTCCAGAACACTAGCCACCAGTTATCTTGCTCGCTCTGAAAACCTGCTTTGTGAAATACCCTCTGGTTCCTTAAAATGATCATTTCATGCTGTAAAACCTGAGTCAAGTAAAATTTCTTTATATGGCACAATGTCATACAAACCTCTTTCAATGTGCCTTTAAAGGAATAGAATAAAAACAAAGTATAAGATAAAAATGGGAAAAAAGAATACATTGCAAATCAGTAAAAGAAATCTGGAAATGCAATAGAAGTGCTGCTATTTGAAAGAAGTTGGAGGAGAATAGCTGTAGTCAGTGCAGATCTGATATTGATGGGCAGTTTGTTCCAGCATCGAGCAGCATAGTGACTGAATGTCAGTTCATCATGTTTAGTGTAGTCTCTTTTCATCACTACCTGATCGGGTCCTGCTGTTCTGAGAAACCTACCAGGATTATACACTTCAAACATATCGGTGTTAAGTAAGTAAGGCTAATCTTATTGGTGTCTAAAGCAGATGTGGAGGTTGTATGTGAAGCAATTCCAGATGGAAAGCATATGGCGTTTGATGTATCTTCAAGTGCATAGAGATGGAAATACAGTGGGCTAAACAGTGGGCCCTCTGAGATACGCCAGTCTGTTTGCTCTATGGAAGGATCAAGCTGACAGCAGGACATGCTTTATCATTAGGTAATGAATGTGAGCTCATGGTAAATGAGGATGGTGAAAGACAGGCACAAGAGACTCCCCAATAAAGCAATTAAAGCCCCTGAGCCTGCCGCTGCTCAGCCATTCGCCAAGCATCACGTTGCCATGGCAACGCCAGCCAGCTCTAGTATGTGTGGATCGCGCTGCTAAGAACGAAGAATTAATCTCCCTCCCGTGGTGCTGGATTCAAAAATGTGATGCCAGATTTTGACATATTATGCATATCTTCTTCATTAGAACATTAATGTCCTGAAGAAAATGAGCCTGACACAAGTATTGAATTTTAATGCTATTAATGAGATGAAAGAGCAGGCCAGTGCTGATGCATGGTAAAACCTGAGGTCAAGAATGTAACAGTAATGTGATGACCATACGACGCTGTCCACGGTCCTGATCTGCTGCAATGAAGAACACTTGGGAATCCGAAGCCCAGCAGCGTTCTCCTCCATGCTATGGCGTGTAGTCTTCAGCTGAATGATCAAACACTTCTGCCCATGCCTTGCACCAATGGTGTGTATGTTTCCGTGGCAACGGCTTTCCTCTAACCGTGACAAGTGTTTGTGTGTTTATGGGCGAGTGTGAGCTTGTGTGTTTTCCAAACATAGTGTTGCAATCCCACACAGCAGAAGAGGAGGCCTACAAACGACTCGGCTTCGCGAAGAAGTGATGAGAGAAAGGGTTCGGACGAGAGCAATAGGAGGATGTTAAGAGCAGCTGGAGCACCTCCACCAGGTGCTTCTCACATACTTAACAGGCTTTGCAGAGCTCTAACCAGCCCCCACAGTCTTTTACAGAAGGCATGAAGACAAGTGCATAATAGCTCCGCTCACATATGTAGAACATTGCCCAAGCACAGGGCTGCTCCTCAGATGTACACTGTATTTGTCTAATTACTCTCATTGTGCAGTATAGCCCTCCCTTGCTGAAGGCATTTACATTTTTTTCTCAGGTGCTTAAAATTCTTAAGCTATTCTTTTCAGCACAGCTCACACTAACCATTTCATTCAACAGCGTGGAATATTATACAGTAGAAAAATGAGTCCAGCCAAGCTTCAACATCAAATATTGTTGCAGATAAGTCAAACAAATGCCATCTTTCTCTGTAATCACACATTACTTTCTAGTCTTCCCTAAATTACTGTAAAGAATAACAAACGGAAAAATAAAAGCAGTGTTACAAACCTTTTGCATCACATGCAATTAGTCCTACATGCTACGCCCTCATGAAATTCTTTTTCATCCTTTTTTTGTGTTTATGCCAAATTTCAGTAGCTTTTAAAAGTGGAAAGCGTGTCAAATGCTTGTTTTTAGTTTTGCCCCGAAGTGTTCTTTTTGTTCGATGGAAAGGTTTACATGAGTGCAAATGCATGTAAATTTCAGATGATTGCACCCTACAAATTTGCATAGGACTCTTTTGATAAATGGATGTGTGAAAGCAATCAGATTGCAGATTGCAAGCACGTTTGCATGCTGAATGCGCAGCAGAAAGACACAAATATATAGGAAAAACCAAGTACAGTACTGTGCAAAACTCTTAGGCACCTGAGAAAATTAAGCTTAAAAGCTGTTTTCTACTGGGCAGTGGTGTTAAGTTAGTGGTCAAACACTCACATTACAACAAATACAAACAACATTAATACAGCAAATGGTGGTTCCCTAAACCATTTCCAGACCTCTTTGCTCATGGAAGCCCAGTTTTACTTGCAGCTCCACCAAATCCCTGGTTTGACTATTTTTACTGCAGTAGATTAAATTAGGTGTTGGTTATGGAATTCTATTCATTCACCCAATGACTGGAGGCACTGAGCAGGAACCTGGATCCAAACCTGTGTTCTTCTAACCACCTCACAAAACATTGACTACTCTTGATAAGAAAAAGAACTCTTGATACTTTTTACTGCTTGCTTGTTTGTTTGCATTTATTCTACTATTCAGCTGCTGCTAGAAAGAAGCCCACTGTCACAGTCTGGTCAGTGGCCGGTTAGGGCCACTGCTTTTTTGTTAATGTTTTAAGTCTGTTTTTGTTCTGTTTCAGTTCCCACTGCTGATATAAATGACTTCAAACAATTCGCACAGGTGCCTAAGACTTTTGCACAAACTGGATATTTACATTCTGAAGAATGTTAATGCACACAGCTTATAGTGCAGGCCATAAATACTTGGATCATTAAACTATTTAAGATATGAACAAAATTATAAAGTATGGAACACACAGCGTTGGTACTGTACTGCAGCATACGGCTCATTTTTATATAGTTCTAATTTAAGGGGAGCCTAAATTAACCCAATTACAGCCAAAGACTTTAAAAAGTATAATAAGAAAAGGCTGTACATTTAAAAATCAAGGCATGACCATAATGGATGAATGGGACAAATGATCATAATCTTGAAATGTATCATATTTATTTGTCCTGTGCCTGAAGTCTGTTAGTAGACACCATACACATTACCAGATGGATGATATAAATTCTGCTGATGCTCTTCCATGCCTGTAATACAGCTCTTTTCAGTGCTTGATTTGGGAGCTACTGGCCTGATCAGTGGGGTTCAAGTGGAGTGACTGATCTGGCAAGTCAAAAGCATTCCAGGGAAATACTCAATATTTGCATTGGCAGTATGTTCCAGGTCATTCTGGTGCTCCAGTTTGAAGCACCATCCATAGGCAGTCATCATTTTAAAGGGGAATGATCTTACATTTATGACTTATGACCTTCGTACTGTTTTCATGTGACTATTTAATAACCTTGCTGTTTCCACTGGAATTCAAGAATCTGTTGCTACTGTGCCTTTACAGTGCACACACACACACACACACACACACACACATATATATACACATGCACACGTATATATATGCATGTGTGTTAGTGTGTAAGAGTGTTTTTTTTGTACACTGCCCTCCGTAATTATTGGCACCCCGGTTAAGATGTGTTCTTTAGCTTCTAATAATTTCAGTTTTGTTCTACATAATATAGGACCACAAAGAAAAAAAGAGGAAAATCCAACCTCTAATTCAAGTGCATTTATTGAGTGGGGACAAAAACCCACATTAAGAAATAATTCTTTTACATCAAATCATGTGTGCCACAATTATTAGCACCCCTGATGTTAATACTTTGT
>JBBPDE010000017.1:7511083-7515542 GCA_037974605.1 Nannopetersius ansorgii | reverse complement strand
CCGTAAGAAGAGTAAATGTAAGCACGGCAACAATTGTGACCGCTAGCATAATACATAGTCATAGTTCTAGTTATACTTCCTCTCAAAGTTTATTCTGTTTATCATTTGTTTATCTTTTTTTTTTATCTTATTTTTTTCTACACAACTTAAAACTATCAGAGGTCAGGCCGGGGGTGTTACATGAGATCTTGGTGGGAAGGGTGACCTCCCGTCGGGGGGTGACCAGCTGGGTCGCTGCGGTGGGATCCGCCCTGCTGGGAGCGGGTCTTGGGGTCTTGGATCTTTTCAGTGCATGGATGGCCCTCCACCAGGGGGGGCCTGCACTGTGTGAGTGGTCGCAGAGGGTCTACGGGTTCCCTACACATTCCCTACACATGCACCACATAGTGAGTGTAAATAGGTCAAAATAGGTGAAATTTAGACTACGTAGTTTCCCGTCTGCAACAATTGTTGCCGAGTATAAAACCTACATTTTCACTATCATAAAAAATTCAAACATATTGTGTGTTGGGGAAGTCTAAGGAGTAAAATGCATGCACTTTTTTTTGCAGGGAAAAATTTGGGATTAAACAGGTTAAGCTCTTCTTAAGCAGGATTCAAAAAGACGCTGTACTGGTACAATACAATTATTTGGAAGTAGATAGAATGATATTTATTGAGAGGACAATTAAAGTTTTTACTGTAACTATCCAGTCCAAGAAACATTTAAAAACCATCATATTTAAGACTGTCAGAAAAGACATGCCTGGCTTGCACAGTGAGGGGATGAGTGTGGATGATGAACAGGTGAGTGGGAATGATGTCCAGGTGCTCATGGTTAATAAGCGGCTGATGCCAGGCATTGGCCTGTGGGTAGAGGGGGTTTGACAAGACCGTGACAGATTCCACACATTGCATGTACAATTAAACACTGGTGCTGAAACGAGTTCAGCAAACACAGAATGTTGGATTGTTTCATGCAAGAGTGAGTCTACATCATTAGACAAAATGCATTTAAACCTGGCAGCAACTCCAGTTTTGACCAAAGGGAATCAAAGTAGAGTTGAAAATGTATGAGACTTTACCCATGCGATTTTGCAAATTATGGTTTCCAAATAGTTCTTGGCTTAGATTCGATTAAAATGTTTTCTTGAACTTTGCATTATGTGATAGCTCTAATGTAAAACATTTTATTATGTATTTACAAATATGCATCTTCAAACAATCATCCATTGAAAGGTGCTTTAGGGTTAAAAGTAGTTCTTCCACAGCATGGCTCTTTCAGGTCCTTTCAGGTCCTTTCATTTGCATTTAGCTAAGTGACTGTGTGGAAATCTGATTTAATCAATATGTCACTCTACAAAGGAAAAAGTGACCTCCAATCTTCTTACAGTTCCCCTGGGCATTTGAGCAGCTGCAGTCCTCCTGCTCTTGTGGCTGTGGACCTCTCAAATTGAATCCCTTCGATCAGAGACATAGGGGACATCAACTTGTAAAATAGTGTTTTAACCACTCAGTAGTGTGCCATGCACATCAAAGGACATAAGAGCTGGTACTGTATTTCCATGGAGACCATATAGCACCCCCATCAAACATGTTTATATTATTTGTAAGATGTTACCTATTGAAGGTTAACATTACTGACATGAGTCTAAGTGTGCAGTGCAGTGCAATGAATTCCCTGTTTCATGTACCTACTTTGGACTCCTTATTAATGCTAGTGTATGCTTGAGGGAAGACAACAGCCCACAGACACGCTTGTTTGCGTGTTTCTTTAACAGTTAGATCCCGTGGCTTGGAAATTGCACATTGCATGCATTATTCAGCTTTGACTGCAGGCTCCACCTTTGTAATTGGGGACTATGAGGTTTAAAGTGCCTTTGCTTCCTTTTCTGTTCAGCAAATAGCTTTCACTGTCAGGCAGTACTTTGTATATACCTCTGCTAAGCCAGTAGTCAAAGGTTATCTGAAGATTTATGAGGCATGCTTTCTCCAGTGCGAATCCAGCAGCGCAAAATCTCACAGATCGCTCATTCACTAGTTCCCTTAATGCCAAATCTCTACCTATTGCTTGTGATCTTCGAGTTCCTGCTTATTTATTCTTACGTTGGGGTGCTTCTCTTTTTTGTGTGATATTTACTGGGCAGAGATGACCTATGTGTCAGAGGCAACACATTCTCCTCAGAGAAAGAAGCAGGTGTCATGGACTGAGAGCTTGCTGATAAGAGTACATGCATCTTCATTACTGCCAGCATTCACGGCCTGTCTGCTTCTGTTCTCAGCCGGCGCCCTCTTCACCATCGCAGTGGCACCAGCCCTGACTGAGGAGAGGAAAAGCACGCAGAGAACTTTCACTTTCACACGGCAATGACTTGTCAAATGCGATAGGTCAGGAAAGTTGGGAGCACGCCGCTTTTCCGCTATGCACACGTCACTGAGGGCAAAATTGAAACCGGAGATTAAATGTTTGTAAAATGTATTTGACAGACATCTCAGATGCCATTGTGTAATGGTGTGTGTGTGTGTGTGTGTGTGTTATTTTTTCCCTCGGAGAACACTGTGTCCCCACCTGGACAACATAGCACCAAAACACTGTGCTGAAAATCTATTACTGTTCAAAAAAACAAGAGAAAGGAGAAAGAGAGCTGAGTCCAAGGCTGAATCTGAAATAGCTCTCTACTCCATATGTTAGCACACAAGGTTAACTACTATATATTTTGGCTTCTACAACCAAATAGAGCACCATATGATCCGTATGGAAATGAGCACGCATGGGTGAATCCTAAATAGCTCTCTGTTAGACACACTATGCACCATTTGCCTCCAGGAGCCACTGGTGTGAGATTTAATCATTTCACTATGAAGGCAGTGATGAGTCTTTTGAGAATCTGCCCTGAGATAAAAGAAGATTTGTGATCATTTCAGAGCAGGTTAAAAAGTTGATAATGCCTCACTGAACTGCACTTTTCATGGTCTGTTTTACAAGATACTATCTTTTAACAGCGGATAATTAAACCGACACGTTATTAATGCTGTGCTGTGGATCTATTCAGAGATATCCATGTTTTTTTTTCAGAAAAGAGGCTGATCACACACGTGGAAACTTATATCACGTGCAGAAACTGTTTTATTTTTTGTCGCTACATGCAAAATGCATAGCAACACACGTTGAGCTCGAAGTTAGCGTTATTTCTAGTTGAGCCCACCTTAACCCTCATTACAAATCCCGCCATGCCTCTAGAAGCTGACATGATTGGTGATCATTATTAGTCCCCTTGGACGCTTCACTATGCACCAAATAATGAGGACTGTCTCTGGGCACCTCGCCTGCACCTACTCTCGTATCTCGCGGGCGGACGAGAACGGAGTTATCTCTCGTGGGGCGCGTGCACGCGCATAGCCGTGCGAGAGGACTGAGCGCTGCGTGCGCCTTTTCCAGTTCAGCACTTCTCCGAAAGAGGACAGCGCTCCTCGAGCCCGTGCACGCGCTTATTTTAGCGCCACGCCATGCTCTGAGCGCGTGCCCCGGGATTCAACCGGTGGCAGATCCAACTGGAACCGCGCCTTCATACTTTTACGCACACACACACGTATACACGCACGCACGCGCCCATATCCACGCGCGCCGCAGCTGAGTCGAAGCGCACGACGGGATCCACTGAAAGAGGGTCCTGAAGACGCGCGTGCAATATCGCGAGAAAGTTAAAGCTTAAAGAGGGGAGACCGGGTGGGGAATTAAGAAAACCGGGCGATGCTGAACTGAGAACAGTGCGGACTGCGGCGCGAGGCGGAGGAAGAAGAAGAGGTGGAGGAAAGGAGGAGGAGAGGAGAAAAGAGGAGGAAGAAGAGAAAGAAGAGAGGAGAGGAGGAGGAAGAGGAGTAGGAGGAGTGGTGGCTGCCGAGGAGCCCCTCCATTCACAAGCATGCTGGTGGGCAATGCCTGTCGACAAAGAGGCCGGGATTTGCCAAAAAGCACTGGAGCTCTTGTCGGATCTCTGTTCTAAGGGGGAACTGCAGAACGAGAACTGTTTGGATTTCATTTACTATTTCCGAGACCTTGCCAGACCGAGGTATTCCGAGTCAGGTAGGAGTCACAAGCTGGACTCTTGGTTTTTCACAGCTTGTTCATGATTTGCAGTCTTTGAGTCAGTCGATTTGGCCTAAAGCAGTGTTCCTTTTGTGTTGACGATAGGCTTGTTGCATTCAAACCTGTGATTTTTTTGTCCTACTCTGTGTTTTAAGTAGTAAGGCAGGCACGACTACCTGTAGAGCAGTGCTGCCCAGTGGCGAGCTCTGTCTGTCTGCTGGTCAGATGGGCTTATTCTCAGTGGAGGTGAAAATCTGCCTCCCACCCATTTTGGCACTGCAGTGGAGAAAATAGCGATGCTGAAGCTGTCGACCTCAAACATTTAAACTGCAACCCCCATTTAGTTCAGCAGCTCACAATGTCGGCCACCACTTTTTCAGAATATACCCACTG
>JBBPDE010000017.1:7501083-7508583 GCA_037974605.1 Nannopetersius ansorgii | reverse complement strand
TATGGTGATGCATGCTGTAATTAAATAATCAGTGTAATAAAGGCTGAGCAAAGAACAAAACAATAATTTCTCACCAGCTTAGCTGTTCAAATTAGCACTCTAATGTTAGTGCTGGAATAATGGACATTGTACATTCTAGAGTCTCGCTAGGACATGTTTGTGTCGATTATACATATATGCAAAATTATCTTTGTCCAGATTTGAGCTCTAAATGGCCTTGATGCAACAACGAGCATAAAAAAACTGTCCTACTGCCTTATATCCTCAATTTACTATGGATGTACATTTTTATTTAGAAGCATTTTATCAATAAACAGTAGCTTTTTTAACAGTAGCTTCCATTGCTTGTGTTTCTCTGCCCGTGTTTTAGAATCTGTAAAAGCAGTTGTTCTGTCACATAGAGGAGGTGTTTCTTCGTTTGTTCATATATTCATTCATTCATTCATTTGACTGTCTGCATTTTGAAAAAGGAAAACTTAAGAATGTGAGAATATTCTGAAGAAAACAGTTTAGTCACATGTCATGCCATACAGAGACAGTTATATGTAGAAAGGGTGTCATAAGTGATGTATTTCAGATTAGACTGAAACAAAGAAATGCATAAGTGTTTTATATGCTCATGGTGGCTGGCTTCCATCACGGCAGAGAACTGTTCTTGACCATCCACAACTTTAATTATAGCATTCTACAGTACTATACTGTGCTAATGGAAGTGTACTTTGAATAAAACCTTTACTACAGAGTGGGGCCCTCATCCAAACCTGAAACACCTCATTAAAGAGGTCCGGCAGATCTTACCATTACCTGCAAATCACCCACGTACTCATTTTTATTCATAGTAGTAAGTTATTGTAGACTTTACAAAACTGTGTTTCAGTTTATTAGAAATCTCTAATAAGCCCTAAGATATCTGTCCGTGAAAAGGAATCACTACTTAGTAAAACCTCATAATTGTTCCTGTTGTGATCCCTTTTCACTGACAGATTTCTTTGGGTAAAAACAAGGTGCACCTAAAGTAAATGTGGTTTAATAGCCAGTGACTTTAGGTCCGAGTAGGTGTTCCTAATAAACTGGCAACTGTATGTACATCCCTATATTCCTCATCTAAGCCAGCAGGACTAACTTCTGCACAAATGCTAGTTATCAAAGTACAAATGCTGTCACTGGGGTGGTACCAGCAAGTGTATGTTATTAGTCATTTACTGGGGGAAAGCTGTGTGATGAAAACGTACATATATACATCTTTCCCCAGAGAGAGCAGGTGTTCTGAACCATTGAAACTTGTTTAGGACCATACTAAACCTTGCTGGTATATTTGTATTGTTTAAAATTTCAGGGGCATTTCTTTCTGACAGTGTACATTAGTCAGTTTTAAACCCGAACCTTGGATTTTAGTTTATTTTGCTTCATTCATTTGACAAGAAAACATCAGCCTGTGCTTCTTAAGATCTTTGTTTTAGTATTTTAGTACGAATCATCCATAGTAAAGCAGCTGTTGAAGGGTAACTGACATATGGCATAAAGTTAGTCCTTTCATTGAGGCAACAGAGTAAGAAGATATAAATGTTCACATTTATATCTTCTACAACATACAGCTGCCTTTTAAATTGCATGACAGTCATGATGAATGAACCGATAGTAATTTAAGCTTACTTAAAACAACCTTTAGAAGGGTTTTTACGTTTGCCAGCACACACATTCATTTTTTACATATATATAAACATACATACTTTATATGAATAATAGAAGAAGTATTTGCCTTAATATAAGCAACTGTATGAAGTTTGGTCTGTGAAGTCACATGCACATATCCCTGGTTAGCGAAGCCCCTGGGTGCTCAAGTCTGTAGTACTGAAATGGGAATTCTAACAGAATATCTAATGCCAAAAACTGTGTGGCGAAAAAGACAACCAGCTAGTTTAGTGGACTTCAGAAAGGAAATTAAACTGCATAAATGTTTAGATGCTTGTTGAAAAGCTCTGCCTCCATCTAGTACGCTGAATGAATGTGGAATAAGTCGCCAGGGCAGTTTCCTGAAATCTGTAGCTCCGTTAAGCACTCAAAATTGCTTCAAAAAGTGATACTTGCATTTCAGAATCATAGTAAAATACATTTTGTGAAGTCCCCTTTGTTTTATGTCTAGGTTTTGTGGATCTAGGTCCACTGCTTAAATGGATTTAAGCTTCACTCTTCTAATAATGACCAGGTTAGTCAGTAATAAAACCCAAGGAAAAAAGCAAAAGTTTCATAACTAGAATCCTTCATTCCATCTTGTTGGTGTATTTGCTCAAGATTCAGAGTTACTTTTTATGAAGCATGTTGGAGGTGACGGAGAGCGATTTTTCACAGCGCTTGTCATGACTTCTCGCGTCTCCTCAGCACTCTCTTCGTGACTGTGGGACTGTGTGTTGGTGTGTGTGTGTGTGTGTGTGTGTGTGTGAAAGGGCTCGGTTATTCACACACATTTTGAAATGTAGGACTTGGCTTCATGTAAACCTTCTTAAACTTTGACTTGACTGTACAAAATGTTTCCAAACTCAAAACATCAAGGGCCGGTTTCCCAGACAGGGATTAAGCCTAGTCTTGTACTACCCTTTCCTTTTCAATGGAAAATGTCTATTCCCAGCACTACACAATCTAGGACTAGGCTTAATCCCTGTCTGGGAAACCGGCCCCAAGAGTTCAGAGTATTATTGTATAGAAAGTGCAACTTTGAAAAGAAGGGCATCCACAAAACAGGTGATTTACGTCACTGGAATCATCAGAGTCTCATAATATCTCCTGACATAATAACCTGGGGATAATGTACAAGTGTGAGCTGCTTTCTAGTGTCATATGTTTTCTTTAACTTTAATTTAATTCTTTCAAAGAACACAATAAGGCACACTATTATGATCCAGGGCATGATAAACCACAATGGATAATTAAACCAATTTCCCTAATCTTAATTAAGCATGTCACTATTTCTTTAAAGTTAGGAAGAAAGACAGTTATGTTGGGTGACTTGGACCTAATTAACTGAAACTCCTGCATTCAATTAAGGAGTAGAGATTACATTAGGGTCACTGCTGGTTAAGACCCATCAGTGCAGTGACAGCAGCCATGCTTTACAATGGTAGCAGCTGAAAAAAAGCCCCGCAGGCACAAACCAGACGAACAAGGCTGTGATGATGTACTCATACTAATAGGATACACTTTCTTGAAGGTGCCTGAGGAAAAAAAGAGAGCCTTTGACTCTGTTCACCATTGAAATGCATCAACTTTAGAGATTTTGGAAGGAATGGCATGAATAATTAATAGAAATTGACAAAACCATGACAGAAAATGTAAGGGGTGGCTTTTCTTTCCACAAAACATGACAATGCACAGTGTGTCTTTACTATACCTTTCAACAAAAGAAAGCTCTTGAAGGTCCCTTTAGTAAAGGAGAATGATTTCATACTGAACAAAAACAGCTTAAAAACCACTTGAATGCTTAGATTATTTAGATTCATTACTTGGTAAAGTGGTTCTTCTTTATGATGGAGAAAAAGCATTTGCTTCTTTAAAAATGATTCTGCAAATAGTATCCTTTACAGAATTATCTATCTGTCTATCTTGTGTGAACCAGAGAAGATTTCCAACCTACATATGTTACAATATATCAAAATAACTATAAAGTAAAATAAATAATTCTGTGGTCATTAACCATATCAACATGACAAGACTGAAATATGTAGTTGCAGTTGTAGAATGAACCTGTGCTTGAATACTCAAAAGTGCTCATATGGAAAGGTATGAACCTCCATTATTCTTTATTGGATACCTCATTTTTATTACTGACGTGTGATGGCTCTTACTTTGGCCTGGCTTGCTGTCAACTTGAGTTGTTTACATACCTCAAAATAGTGCTATATTTCGGGCACTGTGAGGACATGTGAATAATAATGGTGTGAAAACTGTGATTTATACACCACTGAGTAATCAAAAAGCACTCATGATTAGAGCGTTTTAGTCCAAAACAAGTTTTGCAGGAATAATCCTGATCATTGTCAGAATGTTTAGATTTTATAGACGACATTGCTGGAGCAGGATGAGATGACAAAAATCTCTTTATCCTATGTCACATTTACCACCCATTAGGTGTGTTAGAAGGTGTGCCCTGCTCTTGAAGTTTAGAATTCTGCACTATTGACAGAATTCGTCATTTCTGTGAGCTGTGAAAAACAAATGATTAAAACATACTTTATTTGTATTTATAAATATTTATAATTTATATCGCAAGACTTCCTTCATTCTCTCTGTCTGTGTCTTATACTGCAGATGTGTCAGTGAGCCTGCTGTCATTAGTGGTGACCGCCTGTGGCCTGGCCTTGTTTGGCGTCTCTCTCTTCGTCTCCTGGAAGCTATGCTGGATTCCATGGCGCGAGCGAGGCCTCTCTCCTGGCACCAAAGAGAGTCAGCCAGACCCTCATCCTCACCCTCCCCCACCTCCTCCACCTCTTCAGCCTCAGCCCATTTACACAGAAGTGGATGCCACCCTCGACCGCCGGAACCATCCGCGAGGCTCGGTGGTTAAGGAGACAACGGTGCCTCCCACCCCGGTCTCTCCACCAGCGCCCGGTTCTCCTCCACCCGTCCCGGTGCCTGAAGCAGCCCTGAAGATCAGCCACACTTCACCTGACATCCCCCTGGAGGCGGAGTCAAAGGCCCAGGAGAATGGTGTCTATGGCAACAGCCGCATACAGAGGCAAATCACTGATCCATCCTCCACCTGTGTTAGGTCAGTGAGGTTAGACACTCCAGGGTAGCCGGCAAAGCGCAGTGTAGTGAAGCATTAGTAAATACAGAGATAGAGATGTGAGGTGTGTTTCTTAGATGAAGTCGAACAACTGAAAGTGACCGACAGCTGGCAGAACATCAGTCTGTCTCCAGAATGAGGGAAGAACTGTCATAATGCAATAAGACTTATTTAAAAACAATAAATGGAACCAAAAGGGACAAAGGAGGTCTTGTCTAATTTAAACTTCAGAAGAAGAAGACAAGATATGTCATATTTATGACCATAACTCTTTTAAATGGACACTGCAAGACCAAAAGGAAGAAAGAGAGGGAGAGAGAGAAAGAGTGAGAGACAGAGAGATACAGATACAGAGAGAAAGAAAGAGAGAGAGAAGGATATATGTTCTTATGTTCTTAACTACTGTGAGTTAAAGTAACTGGATGCTTTCTGGTTGTCTATTTATTATGCAAAGGGCAGGTGATAAACAAATTGAAATGCAAAATGACAATACAAGGTCTGTTTTACTGACAGCCTCAATATTTTAGGCATATTTTAAGCTTATTCAAGCACACTCATGCCAGAAAGATCTATTCATAAGTGCATCTTTCTGTGCAGCCAGTCTTCTTCCCAGTCTGTTTGATGTAGGTTTGCTCTTAGAAAAAGTGCCTAGATTTGTTTTTAAATGACAGATACCTGGCAGAACGTTTCATGTTGTATGAAATGCATACAAGCATGCCAACAAGATCTTCAGTTCTTCTTTACATACATCCAGCTTACTATCCAGTGTATGATCATTCTCCCACAGGTTGTCCTGTAGAAGGTCATTAAGCCTTTTTCTTTGTGTCATTTTTGTTTCTAGGCAAAGCTCTATCCGGCGTCAGATGAACCAGTCCAATCCTGACTTTATGGTAGCTCAGTTCCAGAGGCAAGACTCTCTGACAGGAATGAGTCTTGGCAGACTTAAACCAGAGCTGTACAAGCAGCGCTCTCTGGATGGGGAGGAGAACCGAACCGGGCGAAGTGGTATGTGTGGTCGTCTCCATTTCATCCTCAAATATGACTGCGATCTGGAGCAGCTCATCGTCAAAATCCATCGTGCCCAAGACCTTCCAGCCAAGGACTTTTCTGGCACCTCAGACCCATATGTTAAAATCTATCTCCTGCCTGACCGCAAGACCAAGCACCAGACCAAGGTGCACCGTAAGACTCTGAACCCCGTGTTTGATGAGGTCTTTCTCTTCCCTGTGGCATACGCTGAACTTCCCACACGAAAGCTCCACTTCACTGTTTATGATTTTGACCGTTTTTCACGTCATGACATCATTGGACAAGTGGTGGTGGACAACTTCCTGGACCTGGTAGACTTTCCCCGGGAGACCAAACTGTCCAAGGACATTCAATACGTGTCCTCGGTGAGTAGTCCTGTACTTACAATCTGCTTACCCACACTCATGACATTTTTTTTACTTTTAGTGAGAGAATAAGTAAACTGTTAACAATAAAAGCCACACTTTTAAAGATAAAGGTTCCTGAACATACAGTTCAGGCCAATAACAATAATAATAAAAAACTTAAAACAACTTTATAAGCAAGTCAAGTCGCTTACGTATTACTCATTTGGAAAATTGTTTTTTTGAACCGAAAGATTCTGTGGAGAACCAAAAGCAGTTCCTCATTTGCAACCGTTTCTGAAATGTATGATTAACTAAAATAGCACCCTGCAGCATTATCAGAATTATTGCTGCTTGATTTCCCCTATATCTCACCCCATAATAATCACACCACCACTCTGCAAATGTAAGTGTGCAGAAAGTGGTACCGCTGGAAAGCAAACACAAAGTGGAAAATGATTATGAAATGAGGGTGCCTAAAGGAACTTGGAGTACTGGAATTTCCTTTCTTTTAAAATTCAGCTCATGCTTGCATAGCCCATTGAATGCTAAGTGCTAGCCTGGGTAAAGTGAACGGTGCAGCACAATGAAACAAAACTGTGCTCATAATGTCTAATTTCTTCACTCTATTTCCCATTTAGAGTCTACATAGCGATGCACACAAAAGACCAGTAAATGAGTAAATGAGTGAGTGACATTTAGCAGAGAATTGGGGTCTGTTAAATCAGTTCTCTGAATGGTTTAAACTTCAGAAAACGTTTTTACAATCGAGCATAGTTCAATGTGTCAGGGAAATATTTTATCAATGAATTTGACTGCTCTGAAATTAATTTGAGTTGGTGATGGGATTGTCTGGTGGTTAGGCATTGCTTATGGACTGAACACACTGCAAATTTCCCAGTGCTGAGTGAGTACCTCACTCTCATTCATCATCTCCACACTGACTTTACACTTTATAAAGTGCTGGTATTTTACACCACTTGTAATTGTAGCACTGTCGGCGTTGTTCTTACACCACTCAGCTACTGCATACTGCACCAAAAAGTATGCAGTTCGTTTCGCACTGGAGTTAATTGTGAAGTTTTACAAAATATTTGCATGACTGCTGTAAATAACCTTAAAACACTAAGTTCTAGATTTTATTAACATGCTGGGTTTGAAACACCTCCAGAGTTAACACTTCTCTAACACAAAATTTTTCACTCTGAAAAATCTACACTTTAATATACTGTTATAATACACTTTCACAGGATTAATGGTTTTTAGTTTTTGGCTCTTATCTCACTGATAATTGTGGCTGTTGATTAACTATGAACTAAGATTATTAGCCTGTTCTTATTTGACTCC
>JBBPDE010000017.1:7482159-7494932 GCA_037974605.1 Nannopetersius ansorgii | reverse complement strand
GAGCACATATATGGGAGAGGTATTACATACAGATAGTATATTTTTGTACATTTAAACCTTTTTTAACTAAAAAAAAATACTGCCGGACAGAATATTTAGGCGTCACGTCATTCACCCAGCCATCTTTTGCAGCGATTACAGTGACAAGTCTCTTTATGTGCATCTCCACAAGTTGGGCACATCTTGACACTGGTATTTTTGCCCATTCTTCATGGCAAAACTGCTCCAGCTCTTTCAAGTTGGATGGGCACTGCTTGTGTACAGCAATTTTTAAATCATCCCAGAGATTCTCGATTTTATTGAGGTCTGGACATTTACCAGTTTCTAAGACATTTACCAGTCTACTATCTCTGCAGTAGAGCCGCCCGGCTCCTTCAGGGTTATCTGTGGCCTCTTGGTACAGATCAGGGCTTGGTTTGATTAATGCTCTCCTTTCCTGGTCTTTGACTTTTGGCAGACGGTCCTCTCTTGGAAGGTTTGCTATGGTGCCATAATCTTTCCATTTTCTAATAAGGGATTTAATGGTGCTCTTTGGGATGTTCAGGGTTTGTATTTTTTTCATAGCCAAACCCTGATCTGTACCTCTCACAACTTTCTCTCTGACCTGTGTGGAGAGTTCCTCCCCTTTCTTAGTGGTGTTGCACCGCTGTTGACTCTGGAGGCTATTAGAACAAGTGTACATAAACTGAGATCATTTGACACGAAGATTACTAATTAAATGGCTTTTGAAGGTAGTTGGGGCTTCAAAGCAAAGGAGGTGAAAACATTTAAGTTTTTACCACTTTTCAGTTTTACGTTATTTAGAATTATTTAAAAAAAACTTATCCCCTTTTAACTTTATTAATCTGTAGCTTGTTTTCTAGGTCCAGGTTGTAAGGTAACAAAAACAGAGAATGCCAAAGGAGATGAATACTTTTGCAAGGCACTGTATATAAATAAAAATAAAATAAAGAAAACCATGAATACAGTAGTTAACTGTATACAGTGAAGTACTGCAAATAAACAGTAGATTACTGGAAAATTGCTACCAGTGTATTACTGTAATTGTACCCTTTTTGTTATTTATAACATAGGTTTTCATCATTCCCCTTATTGCATTTTTTCTTTCTTTTTAATAAATGTATAAAGAACTAAACATGTAGATCTGTATCATGTAATACTCCATTTGTTTTTGTTAAGCATGTAATGCATATAGTTAAATTTAAGAACAATTTATTTGTCAAATGTGAAGAGAAGATTGATTGGGTATAAAAATGAGAGCAATTATTTTCTTGACTTGTTTTTCAGACCCATATGTAAAGGTTTCTCTAATGTGCGAAGGCCGAAGATTAAAGAAGAGGAAAACCTCCACCAAAAGGAACACCCTCAACCCTGTTTATAATGAGGCCATAGTGTTTGATGTGCCACCAGAGAATATAGATCAAATTAGTCTTTTGATAGCCGTAATGGACTACGATCGGTGAGCCACACCTCCTGTCATTCTCAATACCATGTTTTATTATTATTATCATTACATTATGCAGCATGGTTGCCCTATTGCTTTTTCTCTCCCTTATCCTTCCTCATTTTTCCATCAAGGAAAAAAAATGAGATATTTCTTTATATCTGCTAAACATGTATGTGTAAATTAAAGAGTGGCTTCTTTCACAGTGTAGGTCACAACGAGGTTATAGGTGTGACTCGGGTGGGTAATGATGCAGAGAGTCTGGGCAGAGACCACTGGAATGAGATGCTTACGTACCCTCGTAAACCCATTGCTCGCTGGCACCCACTTGTTGAGGTAGGAATATGTTAAGAATGAGAGTTCATGAAATCATTGCCTTGAAAATATGTAAATCTAGATCTACTACAGCCAGTTGTAATTAATGGCTTGCTACATGAATATTAATTTAATTTAAAATATTTGAATTTCTCTATTAAAGGAAAATGCAGTTCATTTGAATATTATTATATACAGTACCATGAATGCAAGGTCTATGATATGTACACTATAAGGACAAAGGTATTGGGATACCTGACCATTGCAGCAACAGGGACTTTAATGACAATGCATTCAAATGCAGACTTTAATCTGATAGCATCTGGAAGGATTTCCACAAGATTTGTTTCCGTGGAAATTTGTTCCAATTTATTCTCAAGAGCATTTATGAGTTCAGCCTCTGATGTTGGACGTGAAGCCCTGGGTTGCAGGTTGATGAGGTTGAGGTCAGTGCCTTGTGTGGGCCAGTTCTTCCACCCCGCATGCATCCAACCATGTCTTTATGGTGCTTGCTTTATTCACTGGGACACAGTCATGCTGGAATAAAAAAGATTATTCCTTAAGCTGTGTCCACAAAGTAGAGTAGTGAAATGTCCATATTGTCTTGGTATGCTGAAGCATTAAGATTAAACCCTTCACTGGAAGTATGGCACCCTGCCCAAAACAAAACAAGTTTGTCCCAATACTTATGTCCATTTACTGTATATACACTCATAAGGCATGGTTAACATGTCTAAAAATATTTTACAAAAATGCATTATATTTTATAACCATGTTTATTGTTCCTTATCACTTAACATAATGCTCAACAAGTAGCATTCATAACACCACACAGCGCCAAAGAAACATAACTAACTTAGTACTAATATCTTGTGAAGGCACTGTGGCATGTTGCGAATATGCTCCTAGTTTCTTATAGACAGTATATTCATAGAAAGAGTTACATACAACTTTACTGTATAATAGACTTTCCAATCCAAGTTATTCGTTCATTCATTTATTCATTTCTTAGTTTGTTTACTTCTTGGAGTCTTATATTCCAGAGCTCATTATGTTTTTCTAGACATTGTCCACCCAGGCACAATAAATAACTAACCTCTCAGTTTCTGAACAAGAATGTTTCCATAAATATCCTCTTTTTTTCTCTCCCTTCTTTTTCGCTTCACAGCTACTTGATTGAAAACCGTGCAAACATTCTACTTCAGTGATACAGTCACTCCAATTAGGAGCAAGATGTTTGAGAAATCAAATTGTGGTTATTTGCCCACAAGGCTGTGGAAGGCTATTCATTAAAATAAGGAAGTGTAAGCACACAGCTGACCTTTACACTGAGCTAAGAATAACAGGTTGTTGTGTTAGTAAGGAGTGGGGAGTGAGCCTCTATTAAAATTAATAATGTAGTAACATGTGAAGCGGTGAGAGAGGATGAGAGATGTGAGAGAAAAAAGGAGAGAAAGAAAAGGGATGGCAAAATGAAAAATACAGGGGGTCTGAAGAGTGAGAGAGAGGCATGGTGAAAGAGGAAGAAGAGATGGAGAGACAGTGAGAAAGATGAAAGATACGAAAGGGGAGACAAAGAGGGAGAAAAAGAGAGATTTGGAGAGGGCAGGATAACGGGATAGAGAATGGGGCATAGCAAAAGAGAGATAGATGGAGAGAGCAAGGGAGGGGGACCGTTCACATAAATAAAGGAAGAGACAGAGAGAAAATAAAAAAGAGGAAAAAAAGAAGGAGAGAGCGGGAGAGCAGACTCCAGTGCTGTTTGCGTCTGGGTTACTCATTGCTCATGTGCTTCCAAATCGCGGTCTGAACTGTAAAGGGAGCTCATTTATTATTTAGCAGTTTTCATCCCATGCCATTTGAGTCAAGGTTATAATGCCTCCACAGACCCCATTTATCTCCTGCTAAACTCATATTCAAAATACCATCCGTTTGCACTGGAGCTCATCCCTTCCCAGTCTGCTACTCAGGCAGTATTACCTCTGACGTGCACTTTTTGAATCACAAGAAAACAATTATTTTGTATTGTAACCAAAACAAAACAGAAAAGAGAGAGTTGTTTAGAGGAATAAAGAGAAAAGAAAAACATCACTCTGACCCTGAGCACAAAAAAAGACAAATCCTGTTCGTTTAAATAACGTACGTGTTTGGAGCATTATATTATTAATAAATCTATTCTGGGCTCTTATGTTGCACTGCGGGGAGAGAGAACAAATTGTTTCTCTCACAACAGATGGTTTTGCAGGCTGGGGTGATGGAAAGTGCATTGTGTGAATCAAGCACTGCTTTGGCTTTTCTAAACACAGAGCCAGTTAGGCTCTCTCAGCTCAGAAGCCATTTTTCAAACTCCTACTTGAAAGACAATTATGTTTATACGTTCAAAAGTATCCAGACAGTCCTTTGAATTCGGCCCCATTTACTGATATTCACGTTTGCACACAGCTTGCATAATCTAAATTGAATGGCCTTTAACAATGGAGCGGGATGTGGTGCCCAGTGTCTAGTGTCGAACGGTCCTTAGCAGTGGGCTATGGAATGGCTGGACTTCTGGAGCACAACTGAGTACCTTCAAGAGTTAGTGGAGTGTTGGAGTGATCCAGAACTAATCATCAGTAGCAGATATCTCAGTCGCTTCCTATGTGGCTGAATGCAATCAAATCCTCGCTGTAATGTTCCCACATCTAGTGTAAAGCTCTCCCAGAAGAGTAGAGGATTTTAAGCACCCAAGCAGGGCTAAACTACTGATACTCCCTATGAATTATCTTTATTTCACAAGAAAATTGGGATGAAAAGGCATCTACAAATATATAAAGTATATCTCACATTCAGTGCACTCTGTGTAGAAGAAAACGAAATGTATTGGATCTGAATATTATTTCCTTTAATAGAGAGAGAGAGACCTTTAGAGCATTAGTTTCCAATCTTGCTAATGGAAGCCTTGCAGGTTTTAATGTTTTTCTTGCTCTGACAAACCCACGATACACCAGGAAGGAGGGTTAATTACCTTAATTACCTTAATTATTGGGAAACAATAAAATGTACAGGGCAGGAGATCTCCAGGGCAAGGGTTGAGAGCCGCTTGTGCCCTGAAGAACCTTATTTTGGCCCAGTCAGTTTCAAAGCTTGTAACTCCTTTTTTTTTTTACCATTTTGGAGCAAAAGTAATGGATCAAAATAACAATAACCTGGAATATAGTCTTGTTACATAATTATACATAAAAAATGTTTTTTCCAAAACATGCAGAAATATGTGTTATTCAGTCAATGTGACTTTACCAGTATATGGCATACTATTTTCTGGACTGCCTTGTTGTAATGTCTGCTGTACATAACACAATATACATTGAACTAACTGGAATTAAATGAAATTAAATTAAATACTACAGTATTTACAGTATCATCTCTCACAATATATGTTGACACAATATAGACAATATGTATTGAACCAAAACTCAATTAAATTAAAACACCCGAATTAAATACCACATGCGTCCACTTCTGCTTTTCCACTTTGATGTTTGCCTTTAATGGGGCTATTTCTGAAAGATTTAATACCCAGTGGATTTAATCTTATTTGCAATTATTGATTTCTGATTTGCTCTCATCTCTCACAGTACCAGGGGTCCACTGGAGGAAGCCAGACGGGGTCCTGCAGCTCCCTCAAGACTCCCCCCTCCCCTTAGAAGATCGTTCATGCCTCGATTTCAAGATCTGAGTTAAAAAAAGCTCCACCCTAAGAGCCAGAGGGTCAGGGATGGAGCTGCTGACCTCCAGAGAAGTCTTTCTTTGAAGAAAAGAAATGTCGTTTTCTTCAATCTGTGCCTCTGGAAGCCCTTCCTTGCATGGGAACATTGATTGTTTCAGCTGCATGTTGAGTGGTCACATTCTGTATGGTCAATTTAACACAAAAATATGGTGATATGAAAAGAGTACAAGGGTTTCTTTTTTGAATGTTTCTCTTTTTTTAATGTCACACTGCTAATCCCAACGGAAAGGGTCCAAACAAAAAAAAAGTTTTGTTGAGCTGTTGCCTGCTTTGAGAAAAAAACAAAATATGCACCAGTATTAAAGAAAAAAACACGTATGAATCAAAATTATTAATTTGATGTTGTAATCAGGCTTTCCTTAATTTACTCTTCAGAAGGGTAACACAGCTTGCCCTGTTGTAAACTGGTGAGCTGTTCAAGGTGTTTCTTTGCCTTTCACCCTATGACTACTAAGATAGGCTCCAACATAACCCTTGTTAAGGATGAACGGTTCAGATAATGGATGGATGGATGGTAACAGCTCAATGTTAAACTGATCTGTTCCAGAGAAGAAAACATTTTACAGTCTAAACTTTGCGATTCCCAGTTTAGTAGCCAGGCCCAATGTAACAGGCCCCTCCTCATCTCATGGACAACTACCAATCAGGGAGGGTGAAGGCTAGCGTATGCCTCATTTTATCCCAAAGGTCTATCCCTGGTCTGCCACTTGTTTGACCCACCAGTCCAGCAGCCAGCAAACTTCAAGAAACAGATCTGACTGTCTGGTATATCACTTTTTTCTCTCTGAAAAAAATACTCAACTCAGTCCGGATTCCACCATGGGCTCACTTTTGCACTGGAATTAGGAAGTAGTGCTTTCAGAGAATGAGCGTCTAAAAAAAGTTGTAATACATTACGTTTGTATGGATGTCTGTAAGCTTTATTTGATTAAATGTCTCCTTTTTTTAAGGATAGTCTTGATTCCTGTGTCTGACTGGATATTGTAATGTATGTTATTGTGTCATCTGTAGATCTTGAGGTCTTATTATTACCTTAAATCATTCCTTTTTCTTTACTCAAAAGTGCATGAGTGTGTTTCTTGGTGGGGTACAGTCTGAAGCTGTTTTGTCAAGAAAAAAAATGTGTGAATTCCGTCCTGAAACTGTTGCTGCCATTTGCTGATGATTTACTTACAGACTTTGCAAGTAAAATGTAATTTCATGTTATTAAACATGTTTCTTAAAAAAAAGTGTGAAGAAATTTCCTGCAGAAAATGGTCCATATCTCCATCTAAATTAAGGGCTATCAGTATTTGGCTTTCCATATTTACACAGCCAGAATTAATAATCAAATTTCAACCCCCTCCTAAAGCCCGTGAAGCTTAAGAAGCTTAAACCAATAATTGAAGATAATCAGTTTCACAGTGAAGCTCCAAATGGTAAGTGAGCATCATTAGCCAGCATTGGTAACAGTAGCTCATGAAGAAATATTTGGCTTTGGGGGTACATATTTAGACTAGGTAAAGGCAAAATTCATCCAGTAGGATCAATGTGGTGTTTTTTAATTGTATTATTTATTAATTTTTTGGAACACCATTAAGCTTAAACATTTACTGACGGTTTTCCAGGTATGCTTTAGGCTAATCTAAGACTACATTTCAGTCTCATTGGATAATTACCGTTGGAAATTATTTTTCTAGGCTTAATCTGGTTTTGAGAAACTTGCCCTTAATGCTTACATTGTGATGAATTCAGGAAACAAAGTAAGCATACGAATCAGTGCTTTCATATCATCCTATGACAGTTCATCGCTCAAGGGGGTATTGCTGCACAAGTCAGTCCTGAGATATCTTTGCATGAGTGGAGATAGGACTTAGGGGCTGTGATGTCTACAACACAAATTTGGCCATTTTATTTACTGTTTAAAACACCCAGTGAACATGCACATCTGAGTTCCAATATGTAATGCTAATTATGCCAAAATAGAAGTAAATCCAAAACTGCATGTGCTTCTGATTGAGTATTTATGAGATGTGCAAACTAGTCTGATCCATGAAGGACCCATCTCACATCAGGTCTTAAAGGATCTGCTTCTAATGTCTTGGTGCCAGATACCATAGCGCACATTTGGAGGTCTTGTGTAATCCATGTCCAACAGCTCAGTGCTGTTTTTGCACCACAAGAGGAACCTAATCATTATTGGACTGGTGATTTTAATCTCAAGGCTGATTGGTATATAATTGAAACATAATTGTTTCTGGTTACAGTCGTGGCTCATTAAGCTTCTTAAGAATCAAGCCTTTCATATCTACAGAGACTACAGTACTCTGAATAATTGTTTTTTGTGATCAAACAGTACAGATATTTAGTGAAATGGGTGACATTTCCTTTTAAGCACTGGCAGACTGAAGTCAGGTGACATGTTAATCACGAAGTGTTTTCAACTAACTGGCTTGGGCATCAGTTGATTAACCTGCTGTTCTTTTCAGCCATAAACTGAACGAAGCAAAAATAACAAACTACAGATACATGTTTCTGTTAATAGTAGATAGACAGTTATTTCTAATAAACTAGGAACTTAGTGCACCTCATTCAGTTAAGCCAAATGAATCCCATATTTAACGTCTTTATCTGAAACTCACCAAAAAGGACTAGTTTCAATAAAGACACTCCATAAAAGACTTAATCCTGGCCACGAAACTCCAAGAAAGTCTATCCTTTTGAGTCTGGCTCAGACAGATATCCCACTTATTCCCGAAAGCTCTTGGGTTACGATGATGAAATGCTTTTGTTAGCGCAGCTCTCACTGATGGCTGCACTAAACAGCTCAATGACAGAGACATATCAATCTGCTTTGTGCGGCGAGGTTGGCTACGATATGCTTTTCATTCTAAACCACCAGATGCAAGAGGCTATTATCTGCCTACTGGCCACAAATGAGACATGAAGCACTATCTTAATGCTGCTGAGTGCAGTACTGGAGAATTAGCTGGATGTCCATGCAGGGAGACAACTCCGTCTGCAGAGACACTTATCCTGTGCCTTAGCTATCATATCTCTACCCATGCATGCCGGCCGAGATTTACCAGGCATTGATTGTAAGCGCTGATAAAATGGAGCCCAGGGAAATCAGAGAAGCTACAGAGCTCAGAGTAATACTGAGTAACGACCAAGAAAAATATTTTCCCCATGCAGTCATAAAAGCCACATCGAATGACTGTAAATAATGCAGTACACACAATAGACAAAGTGAATTATAACATAAAATCTGAGTTTGAACCAAAATGTACCAACCGGTTGGTCTTTTGTACCACTGGGTCTTGTGAGTGTGATACTTTCAATATCAGTTGGTCTAGGTTCCTGTGCTGCAAGAATATGAAAATCAAAATCTGGGTTCCATATTTTACAGAATACAGAAGTACCTGCACATCACTATCATTCCATGTTTAAAACAAGCCATTACCTCTTTCTGCATTTCTCCCCTGGTGAAAAACAAATTGATTTTGAATAATTTTAAATGAATAATCCAACAGCATTCCCAAAAACATGCGCAAACAGCATCCTTGTTATTTTGCTGAGCTTATTAAGTGACACCTCTCACATATCAGAGACCCTGGCTGAAATCTGATCCCGGCTCTATCAGATACAGACTGCGGACCACCTGGGGTGACATAAGCCTGAGGGTCGTCTCAAAGATCAGTACAACTAAACTGGCTGGCCTCTGTTTGGCTTAGGATAAGCAACAAACAAATAATAATAAGAAAGTATGAAAAACGAACCACAACTACCTCTCCTTCCTAATGCACACTAATAAATGTGATGCATTGAATTTGCAAGATTTACATCTAATTTCCACAGAAAACTGCGTCAACACGTTACTGCTAATACTGAGTGAAAAGAAAGACAAATAACACCGAAGCAATGTATTTCATTCAGTGTGCATTTTTATTCAGGCCAGGTTGTTATTATTAAAGGCACCCAGCATTTTCCAACCTACTCTGTATGCACCAAATTTGTCGAGTTCAGCTGATTACTCTCACCTTCTCATGTTTTTGTATTTAGTAAAAAAAATAATAAAAAAACAGTAAACTCAAAAGCACAAAGAGATAAATGGATCTCTGTTTTAAGTGCTGAGGCCAATAGGCCTCTATTATAAAAGGACTAATGAAATTAAAAAATGGTTTTGTGTTACTCTGTGTTGTCTTTTTTATGCTCTGCATCGAAATTATGGTTTATGTTAATCAGCTGTGGGCTACAGATGCTGTACATATTCACTTGCACACATTAAAATTATGGGTCACCCAATTCCGTATATTTCTTGCATACTGTCTACATATTCTGCAGCATATCCTCAGCTTGAAATATCACAGCTGACGCTATTAAAACATTATTCATGCTTTGTTAAGAGCCAGAGTGCTGGCCCTTCAGGAGCGTCCGCTGACACATCGCTAGGGAAACAAGTGTCTCCAGAATTACAACATTTCTGTCACTTTACAATCGTGAAGGGCCAAGGGCAGGAGCATGAAGGTCTCGTTAGGGACTCGTTAAGGGAAAAAAAGAGGCGAGTCATACGTTAAGAATCCAGAATAAAGAGCCACGGTGGCAGGAAACACTCACTGGAGCATTTATGTGTTTTCCCACTCCATGATTAAAAGGTGAGCTGAAATGAATGCTATGTCAAGCAACACTTGATTGTTGGCAGAAGCACTCCAGCTACAGTGAGTCATATAGACTGCGCTGTTTATTCATTGGCGCGGGTCAAAGAAAAGCCTTCATGCCGAGATTCTGTACTGTGCTGAACAAGCACAGCTGACCACAGAATACACGGCTCATAATTAAACTTTGCAAATCAATATCAAGCATTTCTAATCTCTCAATATGAGATGGCTTATTTGCAGAGGAGGCAGCTGCACAGCACGCCTGCCCTTTTGGTAAGTGAGAGATTAAAGGGAAAATCAACTAAAGAGTAGGATATGAAGGGGGTATAATATAATAAGGTTGCCTTAGGACAATGCAGGCACTGAAATAAAATAATGATGGAAAAAATATGATAAAGCATGCAGATATTATATAAAGCTTATACTCATGGCTGGCTCCCTGAAATAAATGATGTGTTTAGCGCATTGATTTTGGATAAGGTTACTTATCAGTGGATGACATCTTAAATACAAAAACATATGTATGTATTTATTCATTTATTTATTGGTTTGTTTATATATAGTCGTATATTTATTTATTTAATCGTAGTTTATGAAGGTCTGAAGCTTTTTTTTACTTCATGTTTTGGGAATTGATGCCAGAATGAAATCACTTGTAACGTAAGTGGTATTATTTAAAGGCTGGTAGAAGATAAGCACAGCATGCAGGAAAACAGAAAAGAAAGATAATGAATGAGAGGCTTCATTTAGGAGGTGTTTGTCAGTTAGGTCTCCCATTTGCAGCCCAGTAGATTAGTTGTGCAAGCAGGAAACATTTAAATAAAAATACAAAAAAAAGACACACTGAGTAGCATCATATTGAAATATTGCAGTCACTAACAAATCTCATTCTGTCTGTTTTCTCTGGAATGTGAAATACACACAGAGCTTTGCAGAGCTGCTGGTTGTCAACCTGTGCTTTTGACACAGTCTTGCTGAACCTACTGTACAGCTATTATCTTCCCCCAGGCCTCTTTCATAGTTATCATCTTTGATGTGTTTCAACATGCACTCGGCCTTTTGGTTGCTGGGGAACCTGAGTCTGGCAGACACAGTGGAGGGGGAGGGGAAGCTATGGAGGCTTACTGGTTCTGAACCATATCATATTGTACTGAGAAGTAGTTATTCTATCACAGCAATTAGGACTTGTGTGCTAATATCAGTATAATTCTGCCTTAACAGCTTACACTGCCGCTGTAAATACCATTCTATTTATTATATGCTGCACATTCTCTTTCTTGCTGCTGCTATTATTTGAACAATCATTATTTCATTCTGTCTACCTCAGGGCTGGACTGGGACAAAAAATCGGACTGGGCATTTTGAGACCGGCCCACCCTGGGCCCCCCTATATATGGCTGAGCACACCGGTCTTGTATTGGTGTAATGTGTGCCAGCTGACCAATGTGTTCAGAAAATGAGAAGTTTGTGTGAGAGTTTGGTTATGTGTATTTAAGTTTGTGTCTGGTGTACCTTAGTGTCGGTCCACTGTCACCCTGGCTCTGGTTAGTGTGTTTTTTCTTTTCTCCTTAGTTTTGAATGTCTGTTCTGGCCCTCGTGCCTTTTGTTTTGAAAGTTTTTGAAAATAAGGATAAACAAGCATAGATGTCTGCCTATGCGCCTGCTCTCAATGGGGAGAAACGCATCACATGTCTTGTTGGTTTTTTTGCCCTTTCTTGCACTCTCTCTCCTGCTCTCTTTGCACTCTGTGTATTTTGTCCTGTTATGTACTCTTGTAGTGTTTCTGTTTTTGTTTTTTGTGGGTCTGTTTTGTTCTTGTGTTGTACCACAAATCTGGAGGTATGTTGTCTTATTTCACACTGTACTGTGTGTAAATGAATACAATTGTATGTAAATGTATATTTACATATTATTGTTGTTTTATATTGTCATGTCATGCTTGTGAGACACCATCAAATTCCTTATGTATGCTCACACACATACCAGGCCAAAATACATGATTCTGATTCTGATTCTGAAAATGACAACAAACCTGCTTGACTTGATATCGGATAAATAAAATAACAGTTCTTTCTCCACTGTAGCCTCAGAGAAAAACAGCATGTAAATGCAGCCATAAAAGTGAAACATAAAAAAAAAAAGCTTCATTTCAAATGAAAATGCCTTCTGTAAAATTTGACTCTTGTGTATTACATTTGTGCATTTTAGGGCTGCAGTGAACTACACTGGACTGAACTCAGTTCAACCACTCCATTTATACCAACTGAATTTAGCTGAAGCCAATGTCTGTTAAATTGAATTAATAAACTGAACTGAAATAAATTGAACTGATCTGTACTGATGGCAGCTTTAAAGTCTTAAAAACTTTTCAATTCTGGAACTGCTGAGGTTATTGTTCCCCTGGCCAATGGTATACCTCATTATTCAACTAATTACGAAGACCTCACTGTAGTATCACTGATCTTCAGAACTATGAGCAAGGCTTTTTCTGATCAAAATCCCTGTTTCTAGTTATGCTTAAAATGTTATTGAAATTCCTCTTACCTGTTTTTGTCTTGCATCAAATGTTTTGGATTTTCCATGCCATGCTCCTTTAATGCTCTTTAAATCA
>JBBPDE010000017.1:7444463-7460447 GCA_037974605.1 Nannopetersius ansorgii | reverse complement strand
CGCGATCAATTTATTTTAAAGCGTTAAAAGAAAATAAATTAACGCAAATAGTTAACACGTTATTTTTAACAGCACTAATGCAGACACATGGCTCCATTTTGGTTCATTAAAAAAACTTGCTACTTAAAACCCCCTTTAGTGAACCATTCTGACAAAGCGGAAATGAGTGAGTTAAACTTCTGCTTAATAAAGGTTCTAGGAGGAACCAATAAAATTGGTATACAATCTTAAGATAATCCATCCGTCTCTGAATCATCTGCTGATCAGGAAATGGAAAGTGACTCATCTATCATGACCTTTCAGAAGGGTGCAGTATGAAAATAGGGCCCTAGCTGATCACAGTGATTCTTACTATGTGCATTGAGTGTTCTTATGAATAAGTCTTATGAATAACACGGCTTTTATGAGTTTCAAGTCTATAACAGCTTCAACAAATGCCACTAATTTAACATAGCAACCTAAGAATGGAGGTGGAATTCCAGGTCATGACACAGTTTAGAGAGCGTGAAAGTTTCCTCAGCCCCCCTCCTTCAGACTGGAGGGCTCCCCCATGTGGCCATGAGCAGATTTCCCTATGCCACAGATTGGGAGCCATAACAGTACCTTGGCCTATCCTAGATCTTCTTAAATAATGTTTCTTTTGATGAATTTTCACAAAACAAAAAACTGAGCAGCAATGTCATCACAATACTAGTATATGATACAGCCCTAGCAAGTTTTTAACATATTATTATTGATCTTACTCTAATTTCCAGAATCAAAGCTCAGACTCCAAACAACAGAATGGGAAATCTCCTGTAACAGATGCTGGAAAGAGTGACATCTCCGAAGAAAGGTCTCAAGAAGGCAGCGAAGATGGAGACCTCAACCTGCGTATGAACTGCATCACCGCACTCAGGGCATAGACAGCACTATTAGTTATTACAGTGAAATACTAGTCCACTGAATAAAAACCTGTTCTGTTCTATTCCTTGCTATTCAGTAAACAACCCTCAAACCCTCAAACAACCTTACCACACAGTTCTCACTCTGCATAACTTACACATTAGTTTCATAGCAGTAAGTGAAAAATAAGTATTGTGAATAATAAACCTACTTAAACCTGAAGGCACTAACACCCCACGTGTTATTAACCTTGGCTGTGCTCCACTTGCCATCCTCTTTTGCTTTACATCTGCTGTATCTAACTCTGTATGTTATTTAACTCTGTGCATATTCTCTGTTCTTCCTTCTTCTGTGCTTTCTAAACTCTCGGCTGTGGCTTGAAGGTCGCTGCAGGAGCGCAAGCGCTCCAGTTTTAGGTAGCTACCACTGGTGTCTGCTGAAACTCTTTGAATGTATATTTCTGGCCTCTTCTCTGCTCCACCCATTCAGCAATGAAAACCACTTGTGCCACACCAAGCTTTACCCACTCCTTTGATCAGGTAGTGTAGTGGGGGGCCCAGAGTTAACCTTCTGTCCTTCTCTAAGTCGCTCGCTCTCCCTCTCTGTCTCTCTCTTTGGGGGAAACCATGGCTGGAAGCAGACCTGTGGCTACAGCTGCTTTACAGCCTTTAACCAGGGCCAGATGCTTAACCGCCCGTTAGTGTTCAGGGTAGACACCCACAGCTACACATTCACTCTTGAACATTAGGCTGTACTGATCTCTGTTTAAAAAAAATAACCCACTTATTTGATCTATTCTTTTTTTTCTTGCGTACTTACTGATTCAGTTTCCACTTCACACTTTGTCACACCACATAAAGGTATATGCTAAATGAATGTATGTAATGTCAAGGACAGTGTAGTTCTCTAAAGAAACAACAGCATGCTGAAACAAGAAAGAAAGACATGGCAGCAAAACCCATTCAGTCCCATTACATTCTAAAGGTCAGACTCGGTTCTGCATTTCGTCTTACTGCTTTTTTTTTAATTCCTCAGGTCTGCATTAAATGCTGCCAAACCCAACAAGTAAATGGGCCTTAAAACAGTAGCTTAGCTGAAATGATGGTATTGTACATATTTCATTTGCAAAATTCTTCTCAGTGGCTTGGAGCGATAATAATGAGATCTCGCCAGATAACTAACATATTTCTTGTTTATTCTAATACATATTTACATTAACATATATGCTATATATTTATACATTTGATATATTGTATATATTTAACATGACGTTATTTATTTGTCATGCAGGAAAGACTGAGAGAATGGAGGACACAAGCACGTCTGATCTTTCGCCAGTGTCATCTGAAGTGGATTCAGGACAGCAGTCTCCTGTCTCACAGGAAAACATGAAGAACAACAAGAGCATACGCAAACTGTGGGGAAAGTGAGTGTGTGCCCATGGCCGTTCCTGTGTGTTTTGTACTTTTGTCATTGTGCTCTATTAAAAGCTGCCCTCGCTCAAGTAGAAGTCTCTATGTTTAGGATCAGGAGGACACAGTCAGGGGGTCTGCAGGGAGATGACCTAGAGCCCACTGAATTCAGGAGGGGAGGCTTCAGAGCCACAGCTGGACCCAGACTGGCCCGAACGCCAGACTCAGGCCGCACAGTCCGGTAAGAGTCCAGGACTTTCGTTTTTACCTAAACCTCGGTTATTCTCAACTGACAAGGAAGGGTCATTTTAAACTATATTCATAAAGCAACAACTGTGGTGAAATGTATTTAAAAATATATTTAAAAAGTAAATTTTAAACTATAAATGATAAATATTCCATAATTTTCTTGCTTGATAAATTAAGTGGCTCAGTGGAAGTCAGAAGGTGTGTCAAGTGTAAGTTCAGAATGTCCTAAGACAAAGTTATTTCTTTTCTACCTCTGTTCAGAGACATGACGATGCCCTTCTCTAAGTGGACCACAGAGCATGTGTGTGGTTGGATGGAGGACTGTGGACTGGGTCAGTATGTTAATCTGGCACGGCAGTGGGTGGTCAGTGGTCAAACCCTACTCTCTGCAACACCACAGGAGCTTGAGAAGGTAAGTCACGTTTGGTGCTAATCTGCTGATGAGTTACGTGGAGAATTTTTTGTTTACAGACCCTGAATGTTCCTGAGTGTACACCGATATCTTACTCGTGTTTTATGTTGTTTATTGGCATAGGAGATGGGGTTTAAACATCCCCTGCACAGAAAGAAGCTGCAGCTGGCTCTCAGGTCATTTAGCAACAAGGCAATGGAAAAATCATCTGAGCTTGATCACATCTGGGTTGCACGTGAGTAGTATAGTAATGGGCATGAACATTATAGAATTATAAAGTTCAAACATAACTGTATAAGATTATGTTCTTGGTTTTCTCCATAGCAATTCTTGCTAGGCCTCTCCAGCTATATAGACTAAAATTCATTGGGGGGAAAAAGTATCCAGACTCTATATTAAAATATGCATAAATGTAAATGTTAAATGTTGCTGAGTTAACATTTTAATGCTTCCTAACTCAAATTGCACCTGGCATCATAATGAAAGACGCCGTGTCGTGCCGGGGCTCCAAGGAAGGAGGACACAGAAGCAGGAGTATGGGAAAAATACAAATGACGAACGGGAAACAAACAGTCCCTTGAAAACACAAGTCTGGAGATAACTCAGTGGAGGACAGCCCTTTAACTGAGGATAAATAATTTGTGACAACACAAACATGAACGTGAACAGAAGACTTAACTTAAGCTCTGAAAAACACACACCAGCTCCAGACTAGGGAAGAGGGCCATGTTCGGCTTTGTATAAGAAGCCATAGCTCCATTGTGAGAACGAACCCGATGCGTTTTACTCCTGAGGAGTCTTGTAGAAGAGTCTTGTAGAAGAGAGTACAGTGGCTTTGCACTCAGCCAAGATGAGTGAGAACAGCATCACTATGAAACACAGCTTTAAATGTATTTAACCCTACCTTATCTAACAATACACCTAACCCCTTCATTTGTAAAATGAAGTTTGTTAATTTTACCTTTTTTCGGCACGAGTGTGATACCCCTAAGTCTTAAATTTAAGGCGTTCGTTGAGGAGGTGGAAAATTTGAAAAGGGAAAATTCAGCCTTCATCTGTGCACTTTTTCCCTTAATTGCCAAACTTAAGGTACTTTTAAGGGCCAAAATGAAGGTGTTTGTTTTCATAGTGATAGGAGAACAAGGGGAGACAGAAAACAATCAAAGTCCACCAACAAAGGTCTACAACAGACAATGAGAGCTTCCCAGTGTTGCGGAACGACAGAACAGATAAAGGTGTGTATGGTGGCGAGCCCACGGCAGACTGCTGGAGCAGCTGGTATTTAATACTACAAGGAGGAAACACACAAACCAATGAAAACACAGACACAATCTAACTATATGAGGACTTAACTCAAAATAATGGACACAAAAGGAGAGAAAGCTGAACTGAATGAGCTGGCGCTTAGCAACGCAATCAGCAGATGAGCACGGAGGCTCGTTCTACTCAGCTGCGTTGTTAGGCTCCGTGCCCAAACATTAACAAACCAGCACGCAGCGAGGGGGGCGTGACGGGAGACTTCCCTCTAATAGGCCGGGGAGCTGGTGCGCTGGACGTGCGAACGTGACACACAAGAAGGAGCGTGGTGCTTTCTAAAGTTATCATCGATTCTCAACATAATTAATCAAACAATGGAAAAAGCTTGTTGTGGAATCTTTAATAAAACTCTGAGACAGATCTCACTATGTTAAACCGGATAAGATTATTGATTCTCTGCAGAGAATAGGAGTGTTCAGTCCACACTCAGTCCAGGCAGGTCTGTGTGAGGAAGAACCCAGAGCAGTTAAACACAAAAGCATAAATACAACACAAAGGAGAGGAGGATCCAGACAGTGTATTATAAGTAAACTCCACAGTCAAGGTTACACATTCTCCAGGGTTGCACAAGCACATTCTCTAACACATACATAAGGTGTGAGCCTGCTTGAGAGGAATCTGCACATGTGTAATATGGCCTGACACCATCCTTTAGGGTTAAACATATGTTACACTAGCATGCATCATCACTTCCACATGCTAGAAGGGGTCAGGCTGTATTTTTCACAAGTTGAAAAAATAAGCCCTTAAACATCTACTTGTCCGTACAATTAAGTAACATACCAGCATATGAAGCCACAACTAATTGTCCTTTGAAAGGTACACTACACCTGTTTGTCTCAGACTAATGATAAGGTAAGAGACAAGCCAGCAGTCAGTCAAAAAGTTAGCATTGTTAGGATTTCTCTCAATCAAATTGAATTTTCTTTATCCTCAAACATATCTACTTTTGAAGTTCCTGTAAGCTGTTTTCTCCTCATTTCTGAACGCAGGGTGGTTGGATGACATTGGCTTACCTCAGTACAAAGACCAGTTCCATGAGAGCAGGGTTGATGGCAGAATGCTTCAGTATCTAACAGTGGTAAGGCCAGCCTCCTTTGACCCTTGACCATAAGTGATGTTAATATAATGTGAAAATGCTTCTGAAGATGACCTTTTGGACCTCCAACATTATTTTTACCTTCTTTCTCTCAGAATGACCTTCTGTTCCTGAAAGTCACCAGTCAGCTGCATCACCTCAGTATCAAATGTGCCATTCACATGCTCCATGCAAACAAGTTCAACCCCCACTGCTTGAGACGGAGACCAGGGGATGAGGTGAGAACCTCAGGGTAGAAGTGTGATTCACTGAACACTAACAGACATCAGTCTCAATGCAAAACTTCACCAAGCATTATATGCAGTGACCGAAAAAAGCAAAAGAAGTAGCAAATTGAAAACTTGCAAATATTGCAAATCCATGTTTCTTTGTAGAATAAAACATCTCCCTCAGAGGTGGTGCAGTGGTCTAACCATCGGGTAATGGAGTGGCTGCGCTCTGTGGACCTGGCTGAGTATGCTCCAAACCTCAGAGGCAGCGGAGTACATGGAGGCCTAATAGTGAGTCGTGGAGTTTACACCCTCCAGATATAAATCATCGCAATTGTTCATTCCTTCACTTGATAGTGATGTTTTGGCCAAGTGTACATACTTATTACTCAACAACTCTACACAGTTTGAAGCTTGTGTAAGTTTTGGATGATTAAAAGATACAGTTTGCCCATTTGTTACCGGAGAATGCAGAGCTCCTATTACTTGTCAGGTACATTAGCCTTGAAGCTTTGCTGAGCAAATAAAGTTATGTAAATATTTCTGCTGTCTCATTAAGTCACATATGAATAGTATATATAATGTAGTAAACGTATATATAGACATCATTTTCTTTCTTATCTTTTTCTTTCTTTGTAATCCAACATCAGATCCTAGAGCCTCGTTTTAACTCGGAGACCTTGGCCATGTTGTTGAACATCCCTCCTCAGAAGACCCTCCTCAGGCGCCATCTAGCCACAAACTTCAATGCTCTGGTGGGGCCTCAGGCCCAGCAGGAGAAACGGGAGTATGCCAATGCTAGTGGACACACACCCCTCACCACCACTGCCAAAGTTCGGGTACGACAAAGTATTTTTTTTTAACACGAAGAATAGAACATTATATCAGTGCGAGTACAATACAAATATTAAAAGGTAACACTATGTCACTATAACAGAAAGTTGTATTAAAATATAGGCAATTATTTGTTAAGCAGGCTCTAAATATAAGTTCCAGCTTCAAACCAAGTTTTCTTCTTCTTCCTATACTAATAATACTCTAAGAAATGTAATCAATCATTCCTTCTTATTTCAGCCAAAGAAGCTTGGCTTCACAAACTTCAGCCATCTAAGGAAGAGAAGGCCTGATGACTCAGCAGACTACATCTGTCCAGTAGATGTGGATATCTCACCTGTTTTGAATGGTAACCCTTACCGTCCTCAAGGAAACTTCAAGGGTCTGAGCCCCATTGTGGACAGAGACACGGACAGACTGGATCATGTTGGATCAGCAAGTTGATCTACCCCAGCCTCACTATCTCTCTCAATACTCTTCTACAGCCCTATAGCCAATAACTATGCTCAGTCCTTCACCAACGCTCGGATTACCTAACTTCAGTGACCCTGGGCCATGCTGCTTGATGAATTAGGGATAAAATTCTCAAACAGTTGACCTGGATATGCTTTAACAGACAGTCTTTTGAACTTCTTACAAGTGAGGGGCTTGACATGTTAGTTATTATATAATTGTTATTGGCATGCTGAAAAACCTAAACCTGTTCACTGCAGAAACGTCCACAATCCTCAATGCTAATTTCCTCCGGGATAAATAAATGTTTTTTCAGTCTGATTCTTTTTTTTTTCCAGTCTGATTCTAAATGTTTCACATGGGTATAAACATTCACTTTGCAAAATCTCTCTCCATATCTCTCTTTCTCCCTTGCTCTGTCCCTGTGTCTCTCTCTCTCTCTGTCTCTCTCTCTCTCTCCTTGTTTAAACATTCAAATGTTAAATTAAAATGATTAAAATGTTCATCGCCATGAAAACAAACTCTTGTTTTGACTTGTTTATTCAATATAGTGACACTCAAACCTGTTGTTGTGAGGTATTTATGGTGCAATACTGCCATCACATGGTTGTGGTTGAGGAAATAAACAGAATATATATATATATGTATGCTATACAACCTGCATGAAGTATTAAATATTCCTGAAATGTGTGAACATCTTTAAGTAAAAGGGAACGCTGCATTTCAATTTCTAACATTTCTTGAGCATGTAAAGCATCAAGTTCAGAATTTCAGACCTCAGACACATAACTTTCCGGTGAGTGCCCCACGTAGTCTTCCTTTATAGTTACTATTTCTTTATTAGTATATATTCAGAACATATACATTTGCAAAGCATGTCTTTGAAATGCATTTCTGTGGGGGGAAAAAGTTGTACTAGATTGGATGCTAAAGCTGATGTCCTCAGGTAGGAACACATGCTTGCAAAAGGTTCTGGATAGAGGTTTTTACGAGCACACCCCTGGATGGAAGTGTGTGGGGAAAGGTATTGATATCTACACTCAGTGTTTCCTTTCTTAAAAAAATTACAGTAGTGCTAGATTGCTCCAAGGCCTAGTTAGTCTGATGATTGTGTTTAAGGACAGCATATAAAGTAAAAGTGCGGTTAGTCTTCAACTTTCACAGTTTCATGTTTGGCTGCTGTTGTTGGAATTTTCTCACTGAATTAAATTTAATTTAGCCTGTAAAATGATTTACCTTATTGTGTTCGGAAACTGGGATATACTGAGATTAAATGTAATCAAGTATACAAATAAATGAATAAAATACATTTAAAGATAGATCAATTTAATGAGCCATGTGTCACTTGTGTGAATAAATAAACATGACCATGGGAGTTGGGGTCAGCCCAGAGTAGTTAAGTCAGGGGAATATAGTTATATATAAAAAGAAATATCAGTAGGTGTGCAGTTTATTGTCTTTAAAAATTGCTTTGAATAATAAATATAATACATTAAAAATACAGTAAGCTATGAAGAACATGTATATGTATATATAAAAATGGCATCCATTTTAGAGTGAACAGGACAGATGATAATGAGTAGGTAAGGCCTACTAAAGCAAAGCAGTAGGGAGTTGTAGTAAATGAGTAGTGCTGGTTCCTCCATGTTTGCATCAGCCAGGAGGAGGCAGCCTTTGTCTAGATTTTAATAATTGGCTGCCAAGCAAGGAGAGACTCTGGTAAGCTGTTCCATTATTCTATGAGCTGATGTACAATATGTGTTCATATGTATCCAGACACTCATTGTTGACACTAATGCTCAAATAGATAAACCCCATAGAAAATCAATGAGAGTAGAGCGGGACGCTACCAAGTTTAGCGCTAAGCTCTCGCTGTCCCAGGTCTATACCCCACATTTTACACATTTTTGTCTCATGTAAAACATGAAGTTCAACTCATTATCTAATTAACAAGCATATTGTGGGCCGGTTGATCTGTGCGGGGTTTGGAGAACGATCAGGTCACATACAGAGAGTGGCTTCACCAAGCCTGGACTTGGGAGCCCTTGGGCTAGAGGGGTGTACAGCTTGGACTGCGGAGCAGCATTCTCTGCAATGGTGCTCCCTTCAGCACAACTGGAGCGAATTGGAAGGACATTTGTGGTACAGAGCTAATACTCAAACATCAGTAACTGACTTCACTTATTCCAGTGAATGCAATCAAATCTTCACAGCAATGTTTCAATACCTAGAGTGAAGCATTTCCCAAAGGGGGGAACAGATGCCCTATTATACTCTTGAATGTTGGAAGAGGTGGAGTGACCAAAAAAATACAGTTCCTTCAATCAAAAACCTGTTAGATTAAAACCAACCAAAAGTTTCCATAAACAAGCACTGGCTCAATGTACAACAAAACACACAAACAGGCTTTCTTAAAAGATAAATAAATAAGAAACACTTTGAGCCAGCACTGGATCGATTTAAAAACATTTGTTTAACACATTTGCTGCAGCCTCACATCTGGGCTGCCCAAACCACTCAGAAACTACTTAGCACTGCGGAACAACAAAGTAACCCAGCAGGCCCAACCAATCACTTGGGTAGAAAAACAAACAAGAAATAGTAAAACACTGCGCAATGAGGAGAAACTGTTTGATTTAGATCAACATTTTAGCTTCACTTTTAGCTTCACACAAATATTTTAGCATGTTTACTTCAACCTGTCAAACCTGTTAATGCCAAAATGATCCAAAAATCTAGTTTTGTTTGATGTGTTGCCTAAATGGTAGGCTGGAGGTTGCCTGCTACAGCAAGTATTACACAGATCATATCTACTTAAAATCATTACATTATGAGGTTTGCCACATGGATTGGAACCGTCAGTGACCCTCCAGCACAGTGAGCCATCAATAGCAAAATCAGTCTCACACCACAACCTGAGGAATGCAGCTTGTAATGCACTTGTTACTTGTAATACAATATCTGTCTTTATCAGTTTCACCTATTACTAAACGTTGCTGCTGAAGGTTAATGGTTTGAATCCCAGGACTGCTAGTGGTGCCACTGAGGTACCCTTAAGCAAGGTACCTCACACACTGCTTGCCGGGCCTACTGCTTCACTTGACGAACATTTTCAATGGTCTGGCTGAGAGTTTGGTGTGAACTGTGGTCAGATTCAAAAGCTGAGGTCAGAGAGGTCATTTCTAAAATGAAATTTCACTGATCTGTCATGTCAGATAAAGAACTGGCGCCTGGGTCCTAATAGAAGTGGTCATGTTGTTGTTTCTTAATTTTACCACAGACATGGTTTGAGTTTCCTCAGTGCCCTAGAGCCTTCTTGTTTTTCTAACCAACTCTTTTTTCCCCCTCTCTGCTCCTTACAAAAAAGTAAGCAGCTCTGATCACAATGGTGCCTGCTAGCTAATTTCAATAATGTGGTTTGATGCCCATTGCTTGGCACTTTAATGGCTATTATTTATGCCAGCCTTCCACATAAAGTGACTGCAAGAAGTTGCATTGCTCCGGAAACGGGGCAATGAATGACACCACAATTTGCTGTATGATATCTATTGTTTTAATTAAGTGAAAGCAATTGTGACATTTATTGGTTTTGAAGTTACTCGTTAATGGCTATGGGAAGCACAGGGAAAACACGAATAAAATATTGCTGCGTTTACATAAATAATTTGTAGCAGCTTTGCTAATGATTACCTATTATTTTTCTTGTGTGGCTGTTCATTCTGGTCAATTAATAACAAACACAATACAGGATGGTCTATTCAGTACCAAAATTGCACTCCAGTGGCCAAGGCATTGTGTTCGGATGAATTTCCCATGAATAATGCTGCTTATTTTACCTCTCGCCTTGATTGCTCCATTGCTTTTTGCAACAAAAGGAGAGTTCTATTCTTTTTTATGTTCAAGGATAAAACAAACAAAACCTTGATCTGCTTCATCCTTCAGAAAAGGGAAGAATAATCATGTTTTTGTAGCTTGTCACTTGATATTCTTGTCATTCGGTGACCACCAGCTTGACGGTTTGGGGAACATATTCCCTGGGCGGGTGGGTGTGCGTGTCAGGCTCTGCCACTTTACCGCAGCGAAGGCTGGATCTGTCCCCCTCAGTGCCAGTGTGGTCTGACAGCCATGCCACAATGATGACACTCTGCTGCCGACATGGCTGAGACTAGTGAAAGGCGACTCTAGTGCTCCATCAAAAAGAGCAGTCAAATGTCTCGGTGTGCATCTTTCTAACCCATCAAACCTCTATCTGTCTATCCTCTAGGAGCATGAAGCGCTCCAGCTCAAAACGGTCCTGATGGGAAATGATTTAAAGGACCGCGGAGGTCCTGGTGGGCTGCAGCTCTCTCTCCCTCTCACTCTCTTTCCACTGCCTGGAGGCCTCATCTTGATGTCTTAGACAACTGCCTGTCCAATGTGGTTAGGAGCTGAGAAAGTGCTGTCCTTTTCCCAGCCTAGGATAGCATTCTGCAGCAAAAGGAAGAAAACAATACTGGGGTAGAGGGACAGGAGATAAAGTTACACTATTGCAATATAAAGGTGCCATAAAGGGTTCTAAAAAGACCCGCTTATGGGTCCTGTAATGTTCTTTGTGCTTCTTTCCACTGAGGCACATTTATAATGTTTTGTACAAAAAAAAACACCCTTTATGGATTTTTACATGACCATTTCCAAGCTTTTTTAATCCTTTAAATATAAAGTTATTTTACTGTGCCTCCAACATGAGTAAAAGATGTCTGACTTTAGCATGAATGGGTGGAGTTATGTGTAAACAGAGTATGACATTTTTGTGACATTACCAAATCAATAACAAAAAAAATGTTCTTGCATCATAATTCCTATATATAGTTGCTAAAGATTTACTACTCTTTACAGTATTATACCACATGGAGTAAAAGCTATTTGACCCATAATTCTCTACCAGTTGCGGAGAATTTGCAGCCTGCTTAATGTGAGTGTGTAAGTTATTCAGTCAGTCAGTGCTATGAGCTTCCTCCTATCTAAAAATTCCCACAAAAAAAATATAATTCAAAGGTAATCTGGTTGTTCTCATACACTTTTACCTTCCATATTTTAGAGTGTACGTAAAGATGCTAATTAGTAGGTAAGTGGGCAGTTCCTAGGAAAACAGTGAAGGATTTAAAGTTTGGGATGGAATTAATATGTAACCGGCACTCACCTTTCAGCTCAATTAACAGCACCACTTCTCATTAAAGTCTTTGACTCACAGAATAAACAATCATGGAGGAAGCAGCTCAGTTTTTGACCTCATGCTGTCCTTTTGAAAAGCAGGCTCTTGAAGGCTTCAGACTTCTCATCAAATCACTTCCCACCTCCGTACCCATAAACACGGCCCAGCGGGAACTGCAGCTGTGGCAGCAGGCTTGAGAAAAGGGTCTTTATCTGCAGCGCCAGGCTGCTCGGCCGGCCTGGGAGGTGGGGGCGGCCACTGCACTGGCACAGCCAGCTACATCCAGCCAGGTGTCTGAGACAGAGATCAGTGAACACACCCTGTTATGATGACCTCTCACCCATGTTTATGCAGCTGTGGCATTGCTTACGTCCTTCCATTTTAGACCATCATAGAGAGCTGCTATGGGTAAGGTAACGAGTTCAGGAGCTGTTTATATTGCAAATGGGGGATTGGCAATAAACATAAAAAAAGGCACATTTGTTATAAGTCATATTTGTACAAGTAGATCTGAAGAGTGTTGAAATTACACATTCCCACCATAAAACACAACATTTTACATGGTATAAAATGAAATAAGCATAGCATTTTGACCTCAGCTTTGGTGTTCTTGTGCTAAAAATGTGCAGTGCTAGAGCTTGGGGAAATATGAACCAGACCAGAACTTTGAGCATTTTTCAGATATCACTTTATACTATGGCTACCCTTATACAGGGTTTATATATAGTTAAATAGATGTTTATTTATGTTTTTAGTTAGATCACAAATGCTTTATGAATCTTTAATAGGTAGCTTATAATGCATAAACAAAATGGGCAACGGTGACCGGCTGTCAAATAAAGCTCAGAGGTTGTTGATAAGTGATATGATTGGTTACTGTGTCTTTTCCATCATTAAGCATTACAGCAGTCACCTTAATCTAATCAGTTAGATGTACCAGGCCACTGCTGCTCTTTTTATTTGTGTTATAAGTGCATTTATGGCCATTATTAATCACTGATAAGCAAATGTAAACAATGAATAAACCATTTATGAGTACAGTGGTTATATGTATTTTTTGTTGGATTGAAATGAATTTTTCATACAATCATTTTTTTTCATATAATACACCAATCTAAAACTACCTACATAAAACTACACATATCACCTTTAACCTACATTAATGTCCCCCTGGTTATACTGAGCACAAAATCATTTAAAAGACAAAATCTTGTATTCTCGTAATCTTTGGTCAAAGTGACATTTCTATGTAACAGAAGGGGGGATAACAATAATAGTTAATAATCTCATCTAGCTCAGACATCTTGTTTTATACATTTAGAAATGCGTCACGACACAGATGGAAAATGACTCACAAAAATATGATTCAGTACTGACAGCTATGACAAACTACTGGAAGTTTATGACAAACTACTGCAAGTTTTACTGCTGCCATAGTGAAGACTGCAGATGCAGCCTGTGTAACAGACACTAAAACTGCTGAGGAGAGAAACCTGACCATAAGGAGAGAAAGAGACAGTTCTGTGACCTGCAGTCATGCACACTGTTGATACACCCTGACACCCATCTCTTATAATAAAACTGGCCCTTCACGTCCAATGAGAACACCTGTCTTCTCCTCCGGAGAAATATAGAGAGGGCAATGCCTCACTGGATTAGTTTTTATACAGATATGCACCACTGTCAAGAGTGGCTTCTGTCCGTTAGGCCAAACAACAGTGCAGGACCTACTGTCTGTATCCCTGATATCTTTAATGGCAGTTACCTGTGTCCTATGACAACACAGTTTATGCTAAACAGAGTATGCACTTCTGTAATGGGGTCACATACAATAGAGTCAAGGACGAAGCCACTTCAGTGAAGAGTCTAACAATATAGTGAGATGCTACATACTGTGATGCAAAACTGCTATGATGTGAATTGTAGAGATGGATGATCTTAACTGTATCATGAAGATACATTTATCTACATTTGCATTGACTGCACACCAAAGATCTTCTATATGCCAACTTAATACCAATACTAGGGCTGTTTGATATGGACACTGATATGGAGGCGTGTGATAAAGTTATTGGATATTATTGTAAATAATGCTGTGTGAGTTCCATAATGATGCTCATTCTGCATACATACCTTTCAAATGAAAGGTCAGATCGGTACATAAAAATTATGTTAAATTATGTTGCAGAGCAAAGAACTAACATTCATTTAAATATCCACTTTATATATCATTTTTTAGATATTTTACATATCGTCTATAGTAGGGAATTCATGGACATATTTTAGGTACATGAAACAAAGCTTTTTGATATCCTCAGGACTTTCGACTCAGAACCCTGCAAGACTTATCAGCAAAAAAAATGTAAATGAAGGTTAGTACAGTAATATTCTGTGTATAGGTTTATTTTCCATTAAATTATTAATGGAACAATTGCTGTCCCCCAAAAATCTGAAATTTACAGGTATGAAAAAAATATCTTTTGAAATATTTTTTTAAATAGTAAATTTTAATAAAGTTTTTTATTAAAACATTTTAATAAAGTCTACAGTCATTTTTTGTTTTTTTGTTCAGAAGCCATTTTTTGTTCAGAAAATGTTGCATCATGAATTGAATTGTGTGCTGCATATATTATTCCAACCATACTGACTACTTTTTACAATACAAATGGACTTTTTCAGCATGAATAGTCTCTTGCCTATGTGGAATAATGTTTTAATATAAATATCATGTGTGGACATTAAGGAGGCATAATCAAAGTCAACTGGGATTCTTGGAGAATGCTCGGTGGCTCAAAAGTAAGCCAAGCTGATAGAAAATTAGTCTTTTCTTTGTATGTAATGGGTGGCATCAAGGGTCATTGAGATTTAATGGTGCTGTGTTTTCAGAGAGCTGGATTCTGTTCAGCGCTCACTCTCTTATACTCCCCCATGGATACTAAAGCATGGATCAGGGTTATATTGGGCTTTGTCTCACAGCATCTTTCTAGTGTGATGCGGGCCTGATTGGAGTTGCAGAGACAGAGGCAATGGGCTGAAGCAAAAGCCTCTTTTACCTTGATGGGGGATTTCTGTCTTATCTGAACCATCTATAGTGCTAACATACAAGCTTCTAAAGCTTTTAAACAGCTGTTTTATTCATATCCCACCTGCAGAATGTATGTCCATGTATATGCCAAAAGAACTGCACAACAGAATGTGAGAGATCAAAAGACTGCTACGTCTTTCCTAGGTTCAGTATTCTACATACCATAGTCTGGTGGTCTAGTGGTCTAGTTTTGGAGCTGGACAAGCTGACGAACTGCAGCAACAAACCATGCAATATGTAAGAAGGATTCAATAACAGCCACAATAAAATGTAACTAATCACTATATTCAGGGAAATTAAAGGGCAAAAAACAGCCTCGGTAGAATTGCCACTTAATTACTGCTTGATTAGCATAATTACGCCTGCTAATAGCATCTCTAATGAATTGCACCATTGAGGGGAAAGATGCATTCATAACTGTGGCAGACATGCATATTTTGTAATTTCAAGAAAATGGTTGGATGATGTTCACCCCGGAGTCATTAATCAGATTTAATGGCCATAAATTCAAAACTGTAAAGTATAAATGGCAACACAACTAATATCCACTATATTATCCACAGTACATACACAGAAAAGTATGTCAATTTGTATTTTCTCACACAGGTACGTATATATTATTAATAACAGTATTAATAATACGAGAGAGAGAGAGAGAGAGAGAGAGAGAGAGAGAGAGACAGACAGAGCGAGAAGTAGAGAGAGGTAGAGACGCAGAGAGAGAGACAGAAAGAGAGACAGAGAGGGGTAGAGACAGAGGGAGAGAGAATGAGAGGGAGACAGAGAGAGAGAATGGTAGAGAGACAAAGTGAGAGGGCGGGAGAGAGAGAGAGAGAGA
>JBBPDE010000017.1:7422736-7433141 GCA_037974605.1 Nannopetersius ansorgii | reverse complement strand
TCTTTAAGGGTAATGTATTAAACTGAGTTCTAAATGAAATTAAAGTGATCTGGGAGAACATTTGGAGGCATATTTATAGTTTACATAATTTTGGCAGGGGGGCTTTTAATCTAGATTAATCTATATATTAATCTATATATACACACACACACACTTCACATATTAATGTGAATAGTTAAACTATTCATCTTTGCTCATGTGGTCTAGCATGCAGCAAGGTGAAAATCACATGTGCCACTGCTTTGAACCTTGACACCCTCATTACTTTAATAGCACCAGTGTTACTGTCATATTTCAGTGCATAGTCTTAGGCATGTTTAAGAATAATTAACAATGTTGGCTGGGTAGCACGGATGGAACGTCCTCAATGGCTTGATAAGGAGGAAGTAACATGATAGCAGAACTTCATAAGCTTTATGAATGAACTGAGGTGAATAAAGGACTGCGAGGGGGGTCATTAAAGGATTAGCAGGAGAGGGTCTGCCACCCTACAGATCGTATCTGTGTATGTGTGTGAGGTGTTTCCTTAGTTACAGCAATCCTAGCAGTTCCAATGTGTAGTAACTGGCAAACAGATCGGCAGAGTCCTTCACGGTCTTGAAGTGTCGCCTGAAGACCCACCTTTTCAAGGAGCACTTTGGCGACTAACTATGTCCCTTTCCTACTGTTTACTTATTTCTAAAAAAAAAAAATCTTTCCCTTGACTTCTCTATGACTTATGATGTTCTCTATGGCTCATGTATTGTTGGGTGAGGTGTTGGCTAGTTATTATGTGACAGTATAGATGCTCTGACGGCAGTATCTTGGTTAAATAGTTGACTCGGATTTAAGCTGTTTTTCAGGTAAGAAACAGTTGTGGACTTCTTAAGCACTGATGTCAGCCAAATGCCGTAAACGTAAATGTAAATGTAAACTGTCTCCAGAGACCAAATATTTGCAATATACTCATCATTTCCAAGTGTTATTCTGTTTAGGTTCTGAAACATAGATTTAATAATAATATTTGACCTTTCAGGGGTAATCCTAGTTATGGCCTGCAAAATTACACTTGTTGTAAAATTACATTTGACTGCACTGTAAAGTCACATGTTAAGGTATTTCCCTCCTCAGTAAATCAGGTGTCAATGACCTTTGCATAGAAGAGTTTTAAAAGTTTTACACCTTTAGCCCTTTATTGTCTCATGTAAGTGTATTAAGAGAATTGTGACTTATGGTAAGGTAAGCAAAATGATTTGAATTTGAAGATGTTAAAACAAACTGGAAAGTTTGAATTTAAAGAAGTTTAAGTTGCAATGGTAGAAGATTTTGTCAGTAGTGCAATAAGTATAAATTGGAGTTTATATTGGAATAAGATGACAAAACTGATGTTGATTCTGAAGTTAATGAAGAAGATAAATGAAGATGAGAAGGAAAAAGTCGAAGAACTTCATCAATATTACACTTTTCTATCTCAAAATTGTGCACAACATAGAAAGCACACTTAGAAGGACCTGCAAAAGGAGAGACATTTTTCTAGCTCAAGGACCACCTGAGCCTTCACTTCTCCTGACCCTAATAATTCTTGACTGCAACACAAGTGTGTTTTTCTTAGTATTTCATTTTGTTTTATTAGAAAATTAGATGGTCCATTTTAACTGCCTATGAATCATTCAGAGAGATTCTGCATACTTGTTTGTGTTTTTCATAAATACTACATTTGGAGACACAGAGTCTGGATTGTTTTTGATTGACAAATAAAAAAAAATGTGGTGTAATATTTAGTTTGGGTATTTATTTCATTTTGAGCTCCGCTGGCTTTTGCAGCTAAAAATGTTGATTCATGTCTTTTTTCTGTGGGAGGTTCATAAGGTTCCATTTAGTGTAAGCCCAGTTAAATCCTACCAGTGAATCATCCTACATGCCACCAGGTCATGAGTGTGTTTGAGCAGTAGCCTGTGTGCAAACCTGACATTTTCTTTGGAGTCTGATACTGTGACTTTCAATCTCATACCTGATCATAACAAACAGCACACTGGGCAAAACCTCAAAAGGCCCTAATCTACTTGAAAAGCTTGAAACTGGAGGATAAATTTTTTACATGCTACTTGGCCTCATGGCATATATTTTGCATTTATATGAGAAATAAAAATTCACTTAGTATAGATTTTAAGAAAAAACACGACCATTATAGACAGACTGAGACCCTGGGGAGCACTGTGGTATTGAATAACTAAATAGCATGATTTATGATAATACTAAAGAAACGCAGCTCTAAAACCACATGGGACAGTATTATTAAAATCACATGGAACGGTATTAGAATGTGGCTTTGAACCAGTTTATGACTGGTATCGTTTTAAGTTCTAAAATGATGGTGCTCATAGTTTTAATTCATTTGTTTAAAGCATAGACCTGCTTATGCTCTGTACATAGGGTTGCAATTATCCGTTCAAGAGATGATTCGGTTTGTCATTTGATTTTATGATTCGGTTATTCATATGGTTGCGGCCTATTTGAGATTTGAGAGTTTACATGACACGTGGTGATAGATGGTTACTGATTATACTCCAACAGCAAGGGCCAGAGCTGAATCTAGGACTTCTCTGCAAAACATCTTATTGAGGTGAGAGAAAGAATCATAAATAACCATATAATTATCAGCTTTTCCTTAAACATTTTCACATTTACAATTGTATGCAAAAGTTCAGGTACTCCTAATCAAATGACATGTTACGCCCTCAGCATTTTTATGCCCACCACTATATTTTCTATATATACACACACCACTGATTGTAGTAATACAAAAGTGTTGACATATGATTAAAACCAATAACAGGTGAAAAAAATAACATTGACTTTCTCATTGTAATGGTATCTGTTGGGCTGGGCTGTATTATGAAGCTAGTAAACAGTGAGTTGTTGATGTCAATGTGGTAGAAGCAGAAAAAATGGCCAAGCTTAATGATCTTAAATGAGTGATTTTATGATTTTAAGATTTTAACTTAAGTGATTTTGACAAGGACCAAATTGTGATGGGTAGCCAACAACGTCAAAGCATCTCTAAAATAACAGAACCAAGGGAACCAAGGAAGAATGGGGGGGTAAACCACAGCCCATCTTTAGAGGTCTTTTGAAGTCCATGCCTCAGTGGCTCAGAGTTGTTTTGGTGGCATGTGAAGAAACTACACAACACTGAATAATATATATAATTGCATAGTACAGTATGTCAGTAATTCCCTGTGATAGACTGGGAACCAGCCCAAAGGTGTTTCTTTGCCTTTTACCCTGTGAGATGCTGAGAGCACTACAGCACCATTCTGGTTACGATTAGCAATCCAGATAATGAATGAATTAATTAATGAACGATCTCACTGTGATCTGAATTAAAAAAAGACACAACACTTCCAGTGAAGGCCAATCTTAATGTTTCAGCATACCAAGACATCTTGGACAATGCCATGCTTCCTTTGAGGACACAGTTTGGAGAAGAATCTTTTCTATTCCAGCATGACTGTGCCCCAGTGCACAAACCAGAGTCCGCTGCATGAGTTTCGTGTGGAAGAACTTGACATACAGAGCCCTGACCTCAACCCCATCTAACACCTTTGGGTTCAACTGGAACAGAGATCACAAGCCAGGCCTTTTCGTCAAACATCAGCCTCTATATTAAAGTCTATGTATTTTAAGGTACTAAATTCCCTATTGGTGCAATGGTCAGGCTTCCTAATACTTTTGTCCATATAATATATATTGCCTTAATATATTATTGCCTTCATGTTTGCCATGTAATCCCAGTTCTCAGCTCAATGCCTTAAAATAAATCATGGATAATGATAAAGAAACTTGGCAAAATGTTCAATGCCCTGAATATCAAAAACATAGATTGAGAACATCTGTGTTAGGATATAAGCAGATGTATTATGATCATCACGCAAGCTGTAAACTCTGCATTACAGTAAACCTCACCAGAACAAGCAGACCACAAATATGTGCAAGAAGTGGGTAATAAAACTCAAACATGACAGCAAAAATCAAATTTAAATGTAATGCCAGCAATCTCAGAATGAAACAGTGTCTACACACTGTGTACAGTGAGTTGCTTTCAATAGTCAAGATGCTTTTCTTCAAGTGTAGGGCAATGGCTTTCAGCTTCAGGAACAAGGACCCTCTGTACTAAGCAGGAGTAGCTCATGAAGAGCTTGATAATTACACGATTAGCTAGATGAAGTGTGTTCTACCGTAACGAATCTGGGAGTTTAGAGTGTTACTACACAAGAGCCAAGTCTTATTGTATGTATGCCGCAGGCCTGACGGTAGGATTCTGTAAACCTACCCTCCATACTAAAGAGGCTTCTCACACACAGCCAGGAAAAGAAGAAACAGAAAAGGAGAGTTCTCAGGGCCTCGCTTTCCAGGCAAGTCATCATCTAATGGAGTTCTGGTTGAACTGACAGGTCCAATGCCTTCTCAGAGCTATGTGGAGATTTGGGCCATCATTACCAGTGACGGCAGGGCTTAACTCTCTAATCCCATCTGTGTGGTAGGGGAATACCCCCGACATGTAACTCCCCCTTTCTCTTAACTGTGATACATTCACACATTTACGCAGTGAATTAATTAATCTCTTAATACCAGCGACTTCGTGTTTCTCATTTCATTATGGTTCTTCAGCACACAAGTCGTGTTCATACAGGAAGAATAAGCACAGGTAATCTAGCACAATGATGTCAGATTCATATTTTTTTCATACCCATTGTATAAAATACACCAAGCATAAATCACACATTTTTTTGTTCAGAATAATTTCTTTTCCATTGCAGTGCAAATGAGATGGAGATTGCATGAAAGGATCTTGAGCAATCTGTCTGACTTTTGTCTCTGTCAGACTGTTAAGACCTTTCTTTGTGTGTGTTACAGAACTCTTAAGAAGTTGAAGTGAATTAACGTTTGTCTTTGTCTAAATGACTTCTTTGTCAAAGCTATTACATCCAATTACTCATATATCTCTGTTTTAACCTCCCTGTGTGTTTTACTCCGAGTGAGATCCTGTTACGTGGATGGGCTGTTATCTGTTTCTCACAACTGGCCAAAAAATATTGCTCTTTTGGTCAATTGTGAGAAAGCGTTTTTCTCTTCTGCCTCTCCTTCTTATTCTCATTGAAAATGTTGTAAAGGGAACTGAATTATTATGCTTTAGGATATCATATCAGTACCTCTGCCACATGGTGTGAGGTAATTCTTGGGCCTGCAATACTTTGAGATGTAGTTAGATTTTATTTCACTGTAAAACTCGGTCTGGGACAGTTAGGAGAGCTGTGGGATTATAGTCATGTAGCACGACAGGATATCATCAGTATTGGTGTCGTAACAGAACTTAGGTCTGGCCACTCATAGCTGTGTCCTACCAGAACCTCATAACTCAGTTTTTATACATACCTTTTGAAAATGCTGTTGGAGTAGCAATTTCAAAGTTCTCCATAAAGTTTCATGTCAGGAGATTGGCTAGGCCAAGCAAACATAGTAATTTGTTCATATTTATGAGTACAAAGTCAAAAGACATCATGTGTGAAAATCTGAAGTGGATATAAACATGGGAAGCCTGTTCAATAACACATACAACAGTGTCAGAAAACATGTTTGCATGATCCTTTTACATGATCCAAGCTTTTACATGTCAGAATAGTCCAACCATTATCAAAAATGGCCACATATTTAATTGGTCAGTCAAGATCTGACTATTATTGGGCTATGATCATTGAACCAAGCTGTCTGCATGATCACCTTAGCTAAAATAACCAGCTTTTGAAAAATAACCAATGTCAAACAGTTGATGTGCAAGTAAATGGAATAATTGTAAATGTAGAAAATGTAGCAACTGTTTCTCCAAAACTGCCATTCTGGAGGAGCAGTGACATGTAAAAGTATTAAACCACTTTAAAAGTCTTCAGACTTGTCTGGATTACAAATGACCCTTTGATATTTTGCACACACTTTTTTTAAATTAAAAATTAATCAATTTTACAAAATCGATTAATTTGTTTTATGTAAGAAAACATAGTGTCACTGTAAAAAGTGTGAACTCCTGTGATGTGGACGTTCCAGTTTTGTAAACGATATTCCCATAATGGCTTAATTTGACCTCTAGCTGTGAATAATTCAAAAAGTTCTTTATGAATAAAGACTCATTTAATTGAAGTGCCTCGAGTCAGACTATGAATCCAAAGGAAAGATTTCAGTTTGCTCTAAAACTTAAGTTTAGGAGAAACTTTGCCTTTTAGCCGTATAATGATGCCTAGAACAAGACCAAAGTAACACAGAAGTCGTTTAACAAGTAAAAAAAAAAACATTCTACGGTTGCTAAATCAAAGTCCAGATATCAGGCCACTCGTGAATCTGTGGCACTACTTGAACACTGCAGTCCACAAACATCATACAACCATCCAGAAAAATCTGTCTGGAAGAAGGAATGAAGATCAAAACCACACAGTGTGCAAAGCTGATAGCCACTTACAAAAAAAGTTGGTATTAAAGAAAATGTGTTTCTAGCCTGAAAGGTCTGAATGTGTATTCAAGCAACATTTTTTACATTTGTTCTAAGATCTGACAAACGCTCCTTTTTATTTTGAAATGTTACTTTTAAGAGCATATTGGTTTGTAATGAAAACTCTGGCTGAAGAAATCTGGACCAATCTAGTAATATTTATGGCAAGGCACTGTGTGTTACAAGCATGATAACAATGCTGTCAGATGTGTTTCTGTAAAGTGTGTGTGTGTGTGTGTGTGTGTGTGTGTGAGAGAGAGAGAGAGGACTGTGTGGGTGCCTGCTCAAAATCACAACATGAAAGTAACCTCATGTGCAACTTTATCATATCTGAAAACTTGTGATCTAATGGTTAGGCCATTGTCCCTGCATTCAGGTGGTTGTGAGTTCAAACCCCAACACTACTAGTGTCTTCACTGAGGAACCCTTGAGCAAGGTGCCCCCGTTGATGGCAGACCCCTGCTTCACTTGGTGAACAAGGTTAAATCAACGTGTTGACTATAAGGGGCCACTTTCCCACTTCATTTTATCTATCCATGAGACACTAGCTAACAACTGCAGTCTGACCCTTGACCATTTGGTAGTTAATTTCTTAACTTTTGAATAGAAAACATAGTTTCCTGTTGTTTGCCTCAAGCCCTGCCCTGTGAACTTAATGATCGATGGAAGATAATGAATAATAGGGATTTTAAGCATCAGGGGACCTGGATGTGCACTAGATTAAACATTTGTCTTTGCTTTCACAAACCTCAGAATCAGTCACACGACATATGCAGTCTTATTCCATCTGTGTTACATAACTGTGTGGAACATACTCTTTAGGGGTTTAATGATGCACGAAATGCATCATTTGGTTCAATATAATCCAGCGGTGGATTGATTTTGTACATTAAAAAAGAAAAGTGCCCAAAATGCCCAATTTCTCAGAGCAAAAAGTGAAAGAAAATCATACATATTAGAGAACAAATGATCTACACATAGCGCAGATTCGATGTAGTTAGATTTTTTTTTCACAGTAAAACTTGATCTTGGACAGTTAGGAAAGCTGTGGGATTGTACTCATGCTTTTCTTTATTTTTTTTTATTCACTAGAGCTAGAAGTGAAAGAAAATCAGACCAGTTAAGAAAAAAAAACAGAAACTGTTTTCTTCCAGTTTTACCAAATTGAACAAAAATGATTATCTGTGTAGGTGAGAGAACAAGCTGTTTCTACATTTATGGCATTTATCAGATGCTTTTATCCAAAGCAACTTCCATTCCCTAACTGCAGGGGACAGTCTCCGTGGAGCAACTTGGGGTTAAGGGTCTTGCTCAGGAACCCAGCGGTGGTGCTGAAGGTAGGATTTGAACCTGTGACCTCTTGGTCCAGAGGCAAGTATCCTACCCACTGAGCTACCTCCACCCTTTCTATGACGCTCCCTGTTAAAACATTTCTTAAAAATCTGACCGAGCTCAAAACAAACGGCCCATATATCTTTCTTGCATTTCTTGAATGTTTCTTATTTCAAGTTAAACTTAACATGCACTATATTGAAAAAGTATTTGGATCCTTGCCAATTACCCCAGCAGGGATTTTAATGACACTGCCTTCAAATACATATACTTTAATATAGTGTTGGTTCCCCCTTTACAGATAAAACAGCTTCAACTCTTCTTGGAAGGCTTTCCATTTTGGAGTTTCTGTGGGAATTTGTGCCCATTCGTTCTATAGAGCACTGATGTTGGACAAGAAGGTCTGCCTCACGATCTCTGTTCCAGTTCAGCCCAAAGGTGTTGAATGGGGTTGAGGTCAGGGCTCTATGCGGTCAAGTTCTACAACACCAAATTCATCCAGCCATTTCTTTATTGACCTTGCTTTGACCACTGGGGCACAGTCATGCTGGAACAGAAAAGGATCTTCCGCAAACTGTGTCCAGGTGAAAGCATGGCGTTGTCCAGATGTCTTGGTCTGCTGAAAAATTTTGACTCACTGGAAGTAACTGGAACTGAATTGAATCATTAAGAGGTGTGTCCCAATACTGTTGTCCATATAGTGTATGTTTGGTTTTACGTGTCCAAATGAGTCATAATGATGTTTTACATGACTATATATACAGAATTTTTGTAACTCTACCTTCAAGAGCTTAAGATATACATAAATGATTTCTAATTGTCTGCCTGGTGGTTAGAGAGTTGCCCCTGTGATCAGAAGGTCATGGGTTCAAATACCAGGACTACTAGTGGCACCTCTGAGGTACCCTTGAGGAAGGTACCGCCCCAAAACTCTGCTACACGGTTAAATACCGAAAAAAGAATTCTGTCCTGTTCTGTGTTCACGTATGATAAAATTGGTCACTTCACGTTACTGTGCCCTGTTCAAAAAGTAGTCCAGGCTCAAGATTTTGTAATAGCTTTTGTGTTAATGGGAGTTAACTCGCTTGCTGTAGGCTGATTAGGAAAATAAATGTAAATATCTTGGTGTTTATGACACCATAGAATCACTGAACTCAAAATTGGTTGTTTTTTCTTCTTAGTCTCCACATACTGCATAAAATTCTAACAGTGTATACATATTACATCTTATTTCAGAATGTTAAACAAGCAGAAACCTCTATTCTGGAAAGTAAAACAATAAGTTATTACATACATTGTGCATACATTAACTTTAACATCCAGAAAATAGAATTAAACAGCTACAATCAAAGTCTAACCACACTGATATCATTTAATGGTCTTTTCCAATCAAATAAAAATAGCTCAAACTAAAAACTCAGAAAAAATGTCTGTGCATTTAAATATTTGTTTACTGGTAAAACATCTTAAAACTTGCACTACAACACAATATACTGTCACTTATTCCTGTTGTAATTTATCATGTCCACAACCATACAAAGCATTTAAAGTGTATTTCATATGCAAACAAAAGATCTATGCCTCTCTGGTCTGACACTCCAATGGATTTTGCTGCACCATAAACAGCCATTATGATAAGAGTAGATTGAAAGAAACTGTCTCTCAACACGTTAGTGCCTGGGCCTGAAGCCAGAGCCTGACTGAGGGGCTTGAAGCAGCACAGCTCAGTGTCCACACAGGCAGAAAGCATTTCACAGTGCCAAGGACACCAGCAGTACATGACTGGATTAGATTCAGCCACTTGCCCACTGGCCTGCTTCTGAAAGACAGCAGGTGCTTCCTGCTTCAGACCACCATGTCCGCTCCTCATCACTATCAGCGGGACGGGAGGTAGTGGAGGAATGCTGGAATTTGGAGTAGATTGCAGAGAGGGTACCCCCACCAATAAACTGGCAATCACTGGCAACAATGCATTATGAATTACTGTATGAAAATGAAATGGAGCACTTTGGTGGGATTGACTTGATGATACACTAATGAAGTGACTTCACTTGGATGAATATGAAAATACATACAATTCAAGCTTTAGCACATGGATATTTTATATATTTCATATAGATGAATAAAGTGAATAAAAAGTGGTTAAACTGACCACCCAGTCATTGGCTGATAAGATTTCACTTGACGCCAAGGCTCAGAGGGTGTCAAAAAATCCCAGTAAAAACAACCACCTCTCCAGAAGAGCTCCGGTATTTCGGCAGTCCATGGCCCCTCACCCCTCCAGGGCCCCTCTGTGTCTTAATTAAAAATCTGGTGCCAGGCTGCACGCAGTGTCTCCACACTCTTCCCCCCCCAGCCAGTGGGATTAGTGGATTAAAGCCTGGGGAGGGTCTCGGTCGTCATGGCATGGTTTCTGTGGTGACCAGCACAGCTCTGTGCCTCAATGGCACCTTCCTAAATTAAGACTGGCTAAAGAAAGGAGAGAGAGAGAGAGAGAGAGAGAGAGAGAGAGAGAGAGAGAGAGAGAGAGAGAGAGAGAGAGAGAGAAAGAGA